>QRFJ01005333.1:0-21246 GCA_006176705.1 Cocos nucifera | reverse complement strand
GACTCTCTTGACCTCGACGTAACCCTTCTCGAGATAATCACGGATGAGGTGATATCGTTGCTCGATGTGCTTGGATTTCTGGTGAGACCTTGGCTCCTTAGCAAGGGCTATGGCACCATTGTTGTCGCAGTATAGAGGAATGACATCTGATGGCATCTCTTCGATCTCTGCAACAAACTTCTTGTACTAGAATGCCTCCTTTGTAGCTTTCGATGCAGCAATATATTCTACTTCCATGGTAGAATCTGCTATTATTGTCTGCTTGAAACTCTTCCAACTGACAGCTCCACTATTACACACAAATAGACTTCCAGATGTCGACTTTCGATCATCTATATCGGATATAAAATTTGAGTCTGTATATCCCTAGACTTGGAGTTCTCCATTGCTAAAGACCAACAACATATCATTAGTTTTTCTCAAGTACTTAAGGATACATTTCACAAAAGTCCAGTGTTCCTCATCTGAATTCGACCGATATCTGCTTGTGACACTCACAGCATGGGCTATATCAGGTCGTGTACATAACATGGCATACATGAGGCTTCCTATTGCTGAAGCATAAGGAATCTTGCTCATGCGTTCTATTTCCTCAAGTGTGCTGGGGCACATCTTCTTGAAAAGATGAATGCCATGTCTGAAGGGTACTAAATCCCTCTTAGAGTTTTTCATGCTAAACCTCTTTAGCACTTCCTCTATGTACATCTTTTGTGAAAGTCCTAGCATCCTATTCAGTCTATTTCTATAGACCTTAATTTTCAAAATAAAGGATGCTTCTCCTAGGTCTTTCATGGAGAATTCTTTAGATAACCATATTTTAATTATGTCAACATGGAAATATATTCCCAATAAGGAAGATGTCATCCACGTACAATACGAGGAAGACAACAGCGCTCCCACTGATCTTTTTGAAGACACATGGCTCCTCCTCATTTTTGATGAAACCAAACATTTTGATTACATCATTAAAATGAGTATTCTAGCTCCGAGATGCTTGCTTAAGTCCATATATGGACCTTTGCAGCTTGCATACTTTGTGATCATCATCACTGGATGTGAAACCTAAGGGCTGTTCCATATAGATATCTTTCTCAAGATATCCATTTAAGAATGCCATTTTCACATCCATTTGCCATATTTCATAATCGAAATAGGCTGCAACAGCAAGCAATGTATGAATGAATTTTAGCATAGCTACTGACGAAAAGGTATCCTGATAGTCAATGCCTTCGCATTGACTATAATCTTTTGCCACTAATCTAGCTTTGAATGTCTCCACATTCCCATCTGCACCAATCTTTCTCTTGAAGATCCATTTACATCCAATAGGTAATATACCTTCTGGTGGATCTACCAAGGTCCAGACTTGGTTTGAGTGCATTGAGTCAATTTTTGACTTCATTACCTCTAACCATTTCTCGGAGTCGATATCTGATATCGTCTCATTATAAGTTTTGGGATCATCACTATAAATCTCATTACCTACGAGGAATATTTCCTCTACTTCCTCTAAAATCGTACCTAAGTACCTCTCAGGAGGATGGAAAACTCTTTTCGATCTACGAGGTGGAGGAGGTAGTGACTAGATTGGCTTAACCTGATTTGGTTCCATTTGGTCCTTAGCTCGTTGCTCTTGTGAGACTTTCTCATTGAGCTTGATCTGCTTTCCAATGCCGCTATCTTGAATAAACTATTTTTCAAGAAAGATGGCATGTCGACTCACAATCACATTGTGATCTTCTGGAATGTAGAAATAATATCCTAATGACTCTTTAGGATATCCTATAAATTGAGCTCTAAAGGACCTAAAGTCTAACTTGTCCGCTTGTTGTCTTTTGACATAAGCCAGACAATCCCAAATTCTGAGATGACTCAGACTTGATTTCTTACCATGCCATATCTCATACGGTATGGTAGGAATGATTTTAGAAGGAATCCTATTCAATAAGTATATTGCAGTTAACAAACAGTATCCCCAAAGAAAATCAGGAAGGTCTGTGAAGCTCATCATGGATCGAACCATATCTAATAGGATCTGATTCCTCCATTCTGAGACCTTGTTGAGTTGAGGTGTTCCAGGTGGAGTCCATTGAGAGATTATACCATTTTTCTTGAGATAGTCCAGGAATTTCCAACTAAGATATTCACCTCCTCGATCTGATCAAAGAACTTTAATGGATTTTCAAGTTTGCTTTTCTACTTCATATCTGAATTCTTTGAACTTTTCAAAAGCTTCAGACTTGTGTCTCATAAGATACACATACCCATACCTAGATGAATCATCGATAAAGGTTATGAAGTAGACAAAGTTGCCTCTAGCCGGCACATCGAATGGGCTGCACACATCTGTATGTACTAGGGCAAGAAGATCCGTGGCCCTTTCCTGATCTCCTACAAAAGGGAGTTTAGTTATTTTGCCATGAAGACAGGATTTACAAATTGGATATGACTCAAAAGTCAACTGACTCAATAGCCTAGTTTTCTTCAATTTGTTAACCCTATCTTCTGCTATATGACCTAATCTTAGGTGCCATAGATACCTATCATTAGGACTATCCTAGGACGTTTTGATTTTATGGCATTCATATTTTGCTCAAAATTAAAAATAGATACATCAACATGTAACTAATAAAGACTGTTAATAAGGAAACCACTTGTAATTTTATTTCTTTTATAAAAAATATTACAATGATCCTTAAGAAAACTAATTACATAGCCTTCTACTACAAGGCAAGAAATAGAAATCAAATTCCTGCTTGCTGTAGGTACATAATAACAGTCTTTTAATACTAAGTCTAATCCAGATGGTAGTCGAAGAGGATATATTTCCACGACCATGACAGCAACCCTTGCTCTATTTTCGATGTGCAGGATCATCTCACCATCCCTCAGCCTCCTGCTATCCTCAAGATTCTACATAGAAGTGCACAAGTAAGCACTAGAACCAGAGTCAAGCACTCAATTGGATGCAGAAGAAGTAGTAAAGTTAGACTCAATAACAAGCATACCTTCAGAAGGACCAGCCTCCTTCTTATTCTTCAGGGTGGCTAGGTATGTAGTATAGTTTTGCTTCCAGTGGCCATCATTGTTGCAATGAAAACACTTTCTTTTGTTAGTGGCCTTCTTCAGTTCTGCCTTTTTTTTCTTTCCTCCTTCCACCTTCTGCTTTTTCGTAGACTTCTTCTTCTTTCCAAAATACTTTCTCTTAGAAGAAGTTCATTCCATAGCAAGCACTGAGCCTTTAGAACCTTTCATGGAAAGCTCAGCGGTAACCAGTATGTTCATTAGTTCGGCCAAGGAGTTTTAAAGTTTATGCATATGGTAGTTCATGATGAAATGCCTATATGCATCAGTCAAGGATTGTAGAATTATATTATTTTGTAGATCCAAGTCCAACCTTACTCTAAGCTTCTCAAGCTCTTCCAAGTCCTTGATCATTATTAGACAATGATCTTAGACTGACTGTCCATCATGCATCTTAGCCTTGAATAGTCATTTAGTGACTTGATACTTGGTTGTGCAACTCTGTTCACCAAACATCTCCTATAGGTGAGCCAACATTTGGCGAGTAGTTTTGATATCTTCATGTTGGCGCTGAAGCTCATCAGACATCGAGCCCAACATGTAATATCTGGCCTTGTTATCTTCGTCAGTCCACTTATCTAGAGATGCTCTTTGTTCAGCTGATGGATGAGCTGGTAAGGTGGGAGGGTCCTGGTCCAATACATGAGTTAACTTGTCGAAATCCAAAATAATTTTGAAGTTTTGGAGTCAATCCTTGTAATTTGGTTCGATCAGTCTATGGGTGTCCAGGATTCGTGCTAGTGGGTTGGATGCAGATATTTTTTTGTAGAGAGTCAAAGTTTCTAGTTAGATATTATAATTAAGACTTAACCAATTTATTTAAAAATTTTATTTTAAAATAAATTAGCTTCCACTATTTTCTCGGATCTCTACACTTTCTCTATAGAGATGCAAAAATCTCTATGATTACTGATTTCTAGTGGGTGCTGCGGTCCCACCAACTGACTCATCACCTCACCTAATAGTTATTGGTGATGGATTAGCTAATGAGTGAACAATTCTTGTTCAATGATTCTCTAATCATGATGCACCCAAACATGGTCTCTAATTCATGAATCTCACCGTGTCTAAAATATTGATCCACTCCTTAGTTAAGTCAGATCCACCATTTGCATAGATTGGATTCCTAATTGGATCTCTCACTGTATCCAGAATATTGAGCCTAATCCATCCTCCAGTCTATAGCATCCAATGCCTAATAGACATGGTTGCATCTTTTCAGTGCAACTGAACCACTGTAACCAATCGAGAATAATCAACCCTGAAAAGAGCCCGCACATCTACTATGGTGGAAGACCTTAGACTTAATCTTTTCTTAAGAAGATTTGATTTAGGTCTCATTAAACTAGACTTGACATAGTCATAACCATTATGACTAACCTAGTGGCATGGGTTAGCTTGGATTATTGACTACCTCAGATCAGAACTGAGTCAACAAACATGGCCAGGTAAGTGAGATCGGTGGAAGGGATATGCCATTAACTCGATAAGAATGCATTCGAGTCGAGTAGCTCCCAATTAAAAATCAGTCAATCATATCTGCCAGACTTACCTTAGACACCAAATTATTGAGATAGAACCAATCGGGTTAGCCTACAATCCAGACTCTAACCACTGAGCCTAATTAGGTTTAGCTTGATCGATCATTCACGTGACTCGATCTTGACCCAAACTTAATCTTATTAGACTGATCAATTTAAGCACTGTTGATCTCATCTAACCAACTCTTGATTCGGTTTGATCAACTGCTTAGACCTAATTGAGCTACCCAAGTCCGAACCCAATTTTATGAATATGTCTTAGATCTAAAAATTTTTAATTTTAGACCTAATATGTTTCATATTCATAATTCTTAATTAAGTTTAGGGTTCAAAAATAAAACATGCAAATAAGATCCTAGGTTTCAGGATCTAGGGTTTTGCAGAAAGTAAATTTTTAATTTTTGATTAAGGACGAACGTGCAGCACCCTTACACATCATAAGAACACCCCATTGAATAGGAGGATAGGGTCTTTAAATCCTACTTTATTCTTATGACCGGACAGCCAAGGAGAATGCCTTAATCAGAAATACAACTGGTCTACAAAAATAATTAGATCAAAGCATATATCTCATATAAAAATTGATCTAATTAAAACATATTTTGCATACATCTCATGTATCATATTATGCATATCTTTCAGATCTAAATTATCTCATAATTATCTAAAAAATTAGATTTAAATTTGATAATATCAAATAAAATTTAATCTAGACCCTTTTGTAGAACTATTCTACAACTAGTCTAAACATGCAACTATCATATCTCATATGAATAAATTAAATTTAATTTATTTTATATTTTTAGATCTGATTATAATATTTATAATATCAAAAAATAAAAAATAAATAGATCTCAAAATTATATTTAATCAAACTAAAATTATGATTATACTAGACTACACATAGAATAATTCTATTCCTAGTCTAGTTATGTATCTCATACAATCTAGATCTAGATTTATTAATTTTAATTTTTTAATTTTTTAATTTTAGATCTAATCACATCTCATGTGATATCTAAAATCATTAATTTATTAGATTAAAATTAGATCTAAATAAATTTTATAGCAACCTGGCTCTAATACCAGTTGAAGGAAAATTCTGAATTTTTTGGATCAGGTTCGTTCAGATCTGATTGGATCGAGAGGCATATTTCAAAAATCACCTCTTAGATCCTAATCAGATTTGACACTTTTTAGATCTGATTTTATGATCTAATAAATAAGAAAATTAAATTAAATTAAATCTAATTAATTTTATCTTGATTTTGGATAATCTGATTATCCGTTGATGATCTTGCTGAAGCCCTGAGGTTCTGGATCTAGCCACGCAAGCGCCTGACCTCTATCGATATCTACTCAGGTTGGATTTGGAGATCTTCTCCTTCTCTTTTTTTTTTCTAAAAATCAGATCTAGATCTGATTTGGAGGATCTTCAAAACTTCTTCTGAAGATCATTCATCGTCTCTACAGCAGTGCTGCCTTTTTCCTTTTTCGTTAGCTTTTTCTTGCCTGACTCGCACTAATCTAAAGCCCAACTACCTTGGGCATGGAGAGGAGAGAGAGGATTAAAAAAGTGGCATGGAGGAGGGAGAGGAGCAGCCTTGGGGCATGGGCTAAGGGGAACTCATGAAAAAGTGGGTGCAGATAGGTCTTTATATAGACCCTACTGCGCCATGCAGTGCCACATCACCCCGGCCAATCACGTTGCTTCATGAAATCAGATCTAAATTTGATTGGTGGGATGACATCACTTGATCCAATCAGATGAAAGACCTACAGATTCATCCCTAGATGGTGCCTAAGACTGATCAAAGTCTATAGTTGAGGGTCACCTAGTTTGAATCCAAGAAGCAACCTGGAGTCCCATCCCTATGGAACTCCAGGCATCCCTATCCATGCGTGCATGCCATCCTAGGCATGCACCCCTTTCTTTCCAATTTCTAGAGAGGGGACAAGAGTCTATCTACTCTCCAATAAGTGCATGATATATGGGCAGATGTCCAAGGGTCAAAGGTCAATGTTTGACCAAGTCAAAGTACAAAAATTAGCAGGTGACGGAAAAAGGTTGGTGTTGTCTCAAATTTATCTTATAAATTAAGACAACACTTTTCTAACTTGGACATGCTCCAATCAGATCAGGTAAAGATACCTGAGTGAGCACAAACTTATTTGGCTCAGTCGAGATAACTTTTATGATAAGAAAAAGAAGAATGTTAGGCTCAATCGTGTGCTAGCATGATTTTCTTGAACCTAATTGAATTTTATTCAAATCAACTAAACTAGGTTAGTTCAATTGATGATATCCAGATCCAAACCCTTGTTTGTGTGACCCAGTTAGGTTCAGTTCTGTATGGTAATGGGACATGTAGTGATCTCCATTATCAACATCATCGAAACTCCTTTTAATGGATCAGAACTCTTTTGATTCAAACAATTAGAATGATTGATCATCTAAATCATTCTAATTGCTCCCAAAATCCATCAGTGACACCTAGCAGTATATGGTGGCAACCCATCAAAACTAAAAATGAACCTCTTGGTGCAGCTACTTGTGTGATTAAGTTCTTCTATCTTGAGCCCTGATCAGATTAGGGTTAAGGTGAACTCATCAAACCCTATTTCCTATCATATGATTTAATCATTCGATTCAAGTCTGATGTGAAAACCTTAATAGAAACTCTTTCTATTATTTCACTCTCTACCATGGCCATGGGCTTATGGACTTGATACTCATGATCATCATAGGACTGCTCCTCATTCATCGAGGTAGATAGATTCTATCTTGGTGCAATCCAATTCCTACAATGAACATGCTATAGCCAACATACACCTCAGGATTTCGAATGGCTAGGAGATCAAGTCATGGTGTAGTCAAACTGTAACATCCTCAAGATGAACTACCGATGCACCTCGTCAAAGAATCAGACACACTGCTGCAGCATCAAGTCAGTCATCGACGAGAAAGTAGACTTTCTTATGACTACTCGAGGTGGTCGTGCTCAGTGCCCTCGTTCTCTAACGAGTACCTGTACTCTTGCTCCGATATCTCTACACCATAGACTCAAGACTCATCTACTATAAAGAAGCGATTGTACACTAACCTTTTGGATCAATCACCATCCTCATGATGATCATACGGTTAGGAGCATTTTATGAGTTAATAAATAAAAATTTATGTCTTAAATTTTCAACTCTTGAAAATATGAATTATCATTACCATTAACTCAAGGGATGTATCACAAACACTAAATACACTTATGTGATAGAAAATAATCCATTTTATTATTTATAGTCAAAATTATAATTTTGTCTTTAGAAGTGTATTATAAGAGTCAGCCAATTCTGGCTTCTAGGGCACACATATCTAACAGCAATTATCTCACGGAAAGTCCCGAGGGAATCTTTTGTTTGCAATTTGTAGTCAATAAGGATGATATGGTCGATGACATTTGGTAGTATGCACCCATCGATTAAGATTTTGATTACCTTTCAATCATCAAATGGAGAATGCTCCCCATCAGTGCTATCATCGCTAGAACTCATAGGATTACGCTGGGACTAAATCTTCTTAGCGACTGCCCTCTTCTTCTTCTTATTAATAGGGGTCGCTGGAGTAGGGACTCGGTGGGTGGGCTTGAGGTCGTCAATGGCACTATGGTATCTGGAGTGGGGGCTCCTTCTATTAGAGTAATCAAGCTCAGGCCCCTGATCATTGTCCGCTTGGATGACTTGCCAGGGGCATTTTTCTTTCTCTTCTAAGCCTGGAGTCCTTTTGACAATATTTCTAGTTCTTTAGGAGTCATTTCTGCAACAACCACAAAGCTAAGATTGTTGACCCAAAGATTGATTTTGATAATGACAAGGAGTTTTGAGTATAATTTATAAAGTCTAACTATGTTTATGAGGATGTGTAGTTTTAAAATTCTAAGTGCTCATAATTTTTAAATATTTTTTTGAAATCTAAATAAAGAAATTATTTATAGAGAAATTTTTTTCAAAAGAAGAAAAGTCAAAGAAAAGAATGATATTAAATGTTTAAATAAAAATTAAATAAAAAATTTTTGGAAGCCTTAATGGTGGAAAAAACCATAAAAATCAAGGTGAAAGAAGCCCTTAAAAGTTAAAGAGAAAAAATTATTCATGTAGAAAAATATGCAAAATTTTTAAAGGCTAAGGATCGAGCTAGCTTAGTGAAAAACTAAGTTGACCCAGTACTTAGTCAGCTTAGTAAAAGACTTGATCGGCCCAGTCTCAAAAAATAAAAAGGAAAAAAGCTGATTTTTTAAAGTCTACTTATACTAAGCTGACTCAACTAAAAATTGAGTCGATCTAGTGAGAACTGAGCCAACTCAGTGAAAAACTAAGTCAATCTAGTGACTGTATGTTGGAAAATGTGTTCCAAAATCAATCATCAGCCTATTGATGATTGAGCTACTTTATATTTATAATTAATTTATTAATAAATAAAATATATTTTTAATATTTTTCATCATAAGTATTCATCTTCTAACGAACTTCATTATTGTAATGAAGTCCTTAGGACTATTTAGCTTCGATAAAGAGAGGATTTATCAATTAGTCTTTAAATTTGTTCACGACCAAATGATAGGCTGTTAATATGGACGATAGCATCTATCGAGCATAGGTCACTGTATGCCATATAGGTTGGTTGTCCTCTTAACCAGAGAGTGTGGAGATATTGGTATGGCATATAGGTGAGATGTGTAGGACATCATCATTGAACGTGATCAACCTCAGAACATTCTGCTGTCAAGAATGTCTTTGATGGGATATAGGTATAAGTATCCCTTTGATCTGAGATCATCTCAGTGACCTACAAGCAACTCACTATGCTTTGATATCGGACTAACTAAATTTTTAATTCAGTAATGAAAGGCTTCTAGGCATAGTTAAGTACTTGCGAAGTTAGAGTGTGATCAAGATGGGATTGACTACTCTAAGAGTTGGAGAAGAATATATCACTATATTTCAATATAGCAAAACCTTGGCTAGGATAATCCATCAGATGGATTTGATATTTTGAAATACAATGTAGACAATTTGATCAGAGTTGATAGCTGAACTTTGAGGTATCCTACGAGCATTTTGGTCAAGGAGATGAATTATGTGGAAACTATATCCGCATGGGTTCTAATGATGTTGTTCTATACATTCGACCTATCTGAACGTCAGGTACCATTGCTAGATGGTCACTTCAATTGATATAGAAATCTATTCCTATGCTACTGGCTTAGGTTCGAACCTATGAGGTCACACACATTAGAGCTCATGATCTAATCGGATGGTTGATCAATGATTATGAATCGTTCTAGGGTTAAACAATCAATACGATGTTAGATATGTGTGCCCTAGAAGCCAGATTGGCTGACACTTATAATACACTTCCAAGGATAAAATTATAATTTTAATTATAAAAAATAAAATAAATTATTTTCTATCATAGTGTGTATTTAAAAATATCTGTGATACATTCCTTGAGTTAATGGTAATGATAGTTCATATTTTCAAGAGTTAAAAATTTAAGACATGAATTTTCATTATTAATTTATAAAATGTTTTCGATCATAGGATCATCATGAGGATGGTGATTGATCCAAAAGATTGGTGTACAATCGCTTCTTTTGGATAGATGAGTCTTGAGTCTATGGTGTAGAGACACTAGAGTGAGAGTATAGGTACTCGTTAGAGAACGAGGGTATAGAGCGTGACCACCTCGAGCAGTCATGAGGAAGTCTACCTTCTCATCGATGACTGGCTCGAAGCTACAGTAGTGTGTCTGATTCTTTGACCTAAGGAACATCGGCAGTTCACCTTGAGGGTGTTAAAGTTTGATTACACCATAACTTAGTCTCCTAGTCATTCAGAATCCTGAGGTGTATGTTGGCTATAGCATGTTCATTGTAGGAATTGGATTGAATCAATAGAAAATCTATCTACCTCGATAGATGAGGAGTAGCCCTATGATGATCATGAGAATCAAGTCCATAAGCCCATGGCCATGGCAGAGTGAAATAATAGAAAGAGTTTCTATTGGGATTTTCACATTGGACTTGAATCGAATGATTAATTTATATGACGGATATTAGGGTTTGACGAGATCACCTTAACCCTAATCCGATCGGGGCTCAAGATAGAGGAACTTAATCACACAGATAACTGCATCGAGAGGTTCATTTTTAGTTTTGATGGATTGCCACCATATACTGCTAAGTGTCACTGGTGGATCTTGGGAGCAATTAGAATGATTTGGATGATCGATCATACTAGTTGTCTGAATCAGAAAAGTTTTGAACTGTCAGAAGGTATTTCGATGATGTCAATGATAGAGATCATGACATATCCCATTACCATATGGAACTGAACCTAACTAGATCACACAAATAAGGGTTTGGATCTAGATACATCAATTGGATTAACCTAGTTTAATTGATTTGAATAAGATTCAATTAGGTTCAAGAAAATCATGCTAGCACATGATTGAGCCTAATATTCTCCTTTAACAATCATTAAAACTTGTCTCAATTGAGCTAAATGTATTTGGGCTCACTCAGGATCCTTTACTTGGTCTAACTAGAGTTTGATCAGATCAAGAAAGAATTATCTTAATTTTTGAGATAAATTTGAGACAACACCTACCATTTTTCGTCACCTGCTAAATCTTATCTTTGGATATTGGTCAAATGTTGACCCTAGACACTTAGACATCGGCCCATGTGTCATGCATCCATAGAAGAGAATCTGGGGACTTATCCTCCTATTAAAAAGTAGACAAAAAAGGGGTGCATGCCTAGGAAGGTGTGCGCCCCATGAGGATAGAAGATGGAGTCCCATATAGATGGGACTCCAGTTGCTTCAAGAGATTAAATTAGGTGGCACCAAAAAGACTTGTTTGACCCAGTCTTGGCGCTACCTAAGGAGAGTTTTGAGGATCTCTAATTAATCTGATTGGATCAGATAATGTCATCCCATCAATCAGATTTAGATCTGATTGCATAAAGGGCCATGATTGGCCAGGATGATGTGGCACTGCATGGCACAGCAGGATCTATATAAACCCTATCTGCACTTAGAATTTAATTCTTTTGACTTAGCCCATGCCACATAGCCCCTCTCCCTCCTTCTCCATGTCACCCTCTAGTCCTCTCTCTACTCTCCATGCCCAAGGGACTTTGGGCATGAAGAAGGTGTGATCCAAGCAAGTGAAAGGCGTCAGGAAAGGAAGAAGGCCACACTGCTGCAAGAGACAACGGTTGTTCTTCAAAAGCCATTTTGAAGACCTTCAAAATCAGATGCAGATCTAATTTTTGGAGAATTGATTGAAAATGAGAGGATCTTCAAATCCTACTCGAGTGGATATCGATAGAGATCAAGCACTTACGTGGCTACATCTAGAACCTCAGGCAAACATCGGGATCATCACAGGATAATTGGATTATCCAAAATAAAGATATAATTAAATTAAATTTAATTTTAATTTTTATTATTATATTAATAAGATTAGATCTGAGGAGTCTCAGATATAATTAGGATCTTAGAAAATTTTTTTTGAAATATCACTCCTGATCCAATCAGATCTGAACGAACCTGATCCAGAAAATAGATTTTTTCCTTCAACTGGTATTAGAGCCATGTTTCATAATTCATTAGATCTAATTTTAATTTATTTTTAATCTAATAATTAGATGATTTTAAATATCACATTAGATATGATTGGATCTAAAATTAAAAAATTATAAAATTGAATAATCTAGATCTAAGATGTATGAGATACATGACTAGACTAGGAATAGAATTATTCTATGTATAGTCTAGCATGATTATAATTTTAATTTAATTAATTATAATTTTTAAATCTATTTATTTACTATTTTTTGATATTATAAATATTATAATTAAATTTAAAAAATAAAAAATAAATTTATTTAATTTATTCATATGAGATATGATAGATGCATGTTTAGACTAGTTGTAGAATAGTTCTACAAAATTTTCTTGAATAAATTTTAATTCGATATGATCAAATTTAAATCATATTTTTTAGATGTTTATGAGATAATTTTGATCTAAAAATATGCATGATACGATACATGAGATATATGCAAAACATATTTTTAGTTAGATTAATTTTTATATATGTGATATGTGATGTAGATCTAACTAGTTTTGTAGATTTATCATGTTCCTGATTAAGATGTTCCCTTTGGCCGTTCAGTCATAAGAATGAAGTAGGATTTAAAAACCCTATCCTTCCATTTGATGGAATGTTCTTATGGTGTGTAGGGGTGCTGCACGTTTGATCTTAATCAGAAATCAAAACTTATTTTCTGCAAAATCCTAGATCCTAAAATCCTAAGATTTTATATACATGTTTTGTTTATGAATCCTAAACTTAATTGAGAATTAAGATTATAAAATATATTAGATCTAAAGTTGAGAATTTTTAGATCTAAGATATATTCATAAAATTAGGTTCGGACTTGGGTAGCTTAATTAGGTCTAGTGTTGATCAAACCAAATTAAGAGTTGATTAGGTGGGATCAACAGTACTTAGATTGACCAACCTAATAGGATTAAGTCTGGGTCAAGGTTGAGTCACATGAGTGATCAATCAAGTTAAAACCTAATTAGGCTCAGTGGTTAGAGTCTGAATTGTAGGCTAACCCGATTGGTTCTGGCTCAGTAATTTAGTGTCTAAGGTAAGTTTTGCAGATACGATCGACTGGTTTTTAATTGGGAGCTACTCAACTCGAATGCATTCTTATCGAGTTAATGGCATATCCCTTCCATCGGTCTCACTTACCTGGCCATGTTTGTCGGCCCAGTCCTGATCTAAGGTGGGTAATAATCTGAGCTAACCCATGCCACTAAGTTAGTCATAATGGTTATGGCTATGTCAAGTTAAGTTTAAAGAGACCTAAATCAAATCTCTCTAAGAAAAGATTAAATCTAAGATCATCCACCATTATAGATTTGCAGATCCTTTCCAGAGTTGATAATTCTCGACTGGTCACAGTGGTTCAGTTACACCGAGAAATGCAACTTTGTCTATTAGGCATTGGATGCTACGAGCTGGAGGATGGATTGGGCTCAATATTCCAAATATGGTGAGAGATTCAATTAGGAATCCAATCTATACAAATGGTGGGTCTGACTTAACTAATAAGTGGATCAATATTTGGGGCATGGTGAGATTCATGAATTAGAGATCAAGTCTAGGTGCACCATGATTAGAGAATCATTAGACAAGAGTTATTCACTCATTGGCTAATCCACCACCAATAACTATTAGGTGAGGTGATGAGTCAGTTGGTGGAACTACACCATCCACTAGAAATCAGTAATCATGAAGATTTTTGCATCTCTACAGAGGAAGTATAGGGATCCGAGAAAATAGTAAAAGCTAATTTATTTAAAAATCAAACCCCAAATAAATTGGTCAAGTTTTAATTATAAAATCTAACTAGAAACTTTGACTCTCTATAGAAAAAAAAATATCAGTGTCTAACCCACTAGTCCGTATCCTGGACACCCATACCGATCGGATCCAATTATAAGAATTGGCTTCAAAACTTTAAAATTATTTTGGATTCTAAGAAACTGACTCATGTATTGGACTAGGATCCCCCCACCTTATCAGTTCGTCCGTTTGCTGAACAGAGAGTGTCTCTTTACAAATGGATGGATGAAGATAATGAAGGAAAATCCTAATTTTTCGAACCAGATTCGTTCAGATCTGATCGGATCAAGAGATATATTTCAAAAATTTTTTTTTTGATCCTAATCAGATCTAAAATGTTTAAGATCTGATCCTTATTATTCTAATAATAAAAATAAAATCTAAATAAAATAAATCAAATTTAATTTACCTTGATGTAGAAAAATCCTATTATCCGTTGATGATCCTGTAAGCAGCGAAAGGTTCTGGATCTAGCCACGCAAGTGTCTGACCTCTATAGTATTCACTCAGACTGGATCTAGAGATCCTCTTCTACTTTATCACGTCTCCAAAAATTAGATCTAGATCTGATCTAGAGGATCTTGAAAATACCTTTCGAAGATCAGCAGTTGTCCTTTACAACAGCGCAGCCTTCTAGCTTTTTGTCGTCTTTCTCTCGTCTGGATTGCACCAACTAAGATCCCAAACTCCTTTGGGCGTGGAGAGGAGAGGGAGAAGGTGGACTTGGCGTAGAGGAGGAGAGGAGAGGCAGCCTTGGGGCGTGGGAATTTCAATTCAATTTTAGATTTTTTTTTTTTTGAGTTGGGTGCAGGGTCTTATTTATAGACTAAGCATGATCCAACTCCTCTTCTTCCCAACCAATCACAACCCTTTGTGAAATCAGATCTAAATCTGATTGGTGGGAATAGAGTCCCTTGGATTCCTCCTTAGATGGTGCCTAAGACCAATCAAACTTGGTTCTTAGGAGAAGTCTAATCAAAATCCAAAAGGGAGATGGAGTCCCTATCCAATAGGGACTCTTAGGCGCCTCCTGCTTGGGCACACGGCAAGGGTGGCATGCGCCCTCCTCCTTGCTAGGTTCTGATAGGAGGACAAGCCCCCACCAGCTCTCCAATAGGTGCATGACACGTGGACAGAAGTCAAAGTATCAATGGTCAACATTTGACCAGTCAAAGGATAAACTTTTGACCAAAGTCAAAGAACGAGAAATGGCAGGTGACCAAAAATGGCAGGTATTATCTTAAAATAAGACAATTCTTTTCTGACCTGGACAAGCTTCAGTCAGACCAAGTGAAGGCCTCTGATTGAGCACAAACTTCTTTGGCTCAGTAAGGATAACTTATTTATGATAGTAAAAGAAGAACGTTAGGTTCAATCGAGTGCTAGCACGATTTTCTTGAACCTAATTGAATCTCATTCAGATCAATTGAACTAGATTCAGTTCAATTGATGATCACCAGATTCAAACCCTTGTTTGTGTGACCCAGTTAGGTTCAGTTCTGTATGTAATGGGATATGTCATGATCTCTATCATCGACATCATCGAAACTCCTTTCGATGGATCGAGAACTCTTCTGATTCGAACAGCTAGAATGATCGATCATCTAAATCATTCTAATTGCTCCCAAAAATCCACCAGTGACACCTAGCAGTATATGGTGGCAACCCATCAGAGCTGAATGCGAACCTCTTGGTGCAGCTACCTGTGTGATTAAGTTCTTCTATCTTGAGCCCCGATCAGATTAGGGTTAAGGTGAACTCGTCAAACCCTAGTCTCTGTCATATGATGTAATCATTCGATTCAAGTCCGATGTGAAAATCTAAATAGAAACTCTTTCTATTATTTTCACTCTGCCATGGCCATGGCTTCTGGACTTGATTCTCATGATCATCATAGGGCTGCTCCTCTACCACCGAGGTAGATAGATTCCATCTTGATGCAATCCAGTTCCTACAATGAACATGCTATAGCCAACATACACCTCAGGAGTTCCATATGGCTAGGAAGACCGAGTAATGGTGTAGTCAAACTATAACACCCTCAAGGTGAACTATCGATGCACCTCAGGTCAAAGAACCTAGACACACCACTGCAGCATCGAGTCAGTCATTGACGAGAAGGTAGACTTCCTAATGACTACTCGAGGTGGTCACGCTCAGTGCCCTCGTTCTCTAACGAGTACCTGTACTCTCGCTCCAGTGTCTCCACACCGTAGACTCAAGACTCATCTACTAAAGAGAAGCGATTGTACACCAACCTTTTGGATCAATCACCATCCTCGTGATGATCCTATGGTCGGGAGCATTTTATGAGTTAATAATGATTATTCATGTCTTAAATTTTCAACTCTTGAAAATATGAATTATCATTACCATTAACTCAAAGGATGTATCACAGACACTAAATACACATATGTGATAGAAAATAATCCATTTTATTGATTTTAGTCAAAATTATAATTTTGCCCCTAGAAGTGTATTACAAGTGTCAGCCAATTCTGGCTTCTAGGGCACATATATCTAACAATCTCCCACTTGTCCTAAAGCCAATTGGCTATAAGTCTAAGTCCCATCTTCTCAAGGTGGGCTTCGATCTTCTGCTGGCCCAACGGCTTTGTAAGTGGGTCTGCCACATTATCTATGGAGTTGACTCTCTTGACCTCGACGTAATCCTTCTCGAGGTAATCGCGGATGAGGTGGTATCTCCGCTCAATGTGCTTGGATTTCTAGTGAGACCTCGGCTCCTTAGCAAGGGCTATGGTGCCATTGTTGTCGCAGTACAGAGGAATGGCATCTGATGGCATTACTCCAATTTTTGTAGCAAACTTCTTATACCAGAATGCTTCCTTTGCAGCCTCTGATGCAGCGATATATTCTGCTTCCATGGTGGAATCTGCTATCATGATTTGCTTGGAACTCTTCCAGCTGACAGCACCACCATTGCACACAAACAGACTCCCAGATGTCGACTTTCGATCATCTATATCGGACATGAAATCCTGAGTCTGTGTATCCCTGGACTTGGAGTTCTCCATTACCAAAGACCAACATCATATCCTTAGTTCTTCTTAAGTACTTAAGGATACATTTCACAGAAGTCCAGTGTTCTTCACCTGGATTTGACTGATATCTGCTTGTGACACTCACAGCATGGGCTATATCAGGTCGTGTACATAGCATGGCATACATGAGGCTCCCTATTGCAGAAGCATAAGGATCTTGCTCATGCGTTCTATTTCCTCAAGTGTGCTAGGGCACATCTTCTTGGAAAGATGAATACCATGTCTGAAGGGTATTAATCCCCTCTTAGAGTTTTCCATACTAAACCTCTTTAGTACTTCTCTATGTACATCTTCTGTGAAAGTCCTAGCATCCTATTCGGTCTATCTCTATAGACCTTAATTCCTAGAATAAAGGATGCTTCACCTAGGTCTTTCATGGAGAATTCTTTGGACAACCATAATTTGACTGTTGTCATCATGGGAACATCATTCCCAATAAGGAGGATGTCATCCACGTACAATACGAGGAAGACAACAGCGCTCCCACTGACCTTTTTGAAAACACACGGTTCCTCTTCATTTTTGATGAAACCAAACATTTTGATCACATCATTGAAATGAGTGTTCCAGCTCGAGATGCTTGCTTAAGTCCATATATGGACCTTTGCAGCTTGGAAACCTTGTGATCAGTATCACTGGATGTGAAACCTAGCGGCTGTTCCATATAGATATCTTCCTCAAGATATCCATTTAAGAATGCCATTTTCACATCCATTTGCCATATTTCATAATCGAAATAGGCTGCAATGGCAAGCAATGTGCGGATGAATTTTAGCATAGCCACTGAAAAAAGGTATCCTGATAGTCAATGCCTTTGCATTGACTATAACCTTTTGCCACTAGTCTAGCCTTGAATGTCTCCACATTTTCATCTGCACCAATCTTTCTCTTGAAGATCCATTTACACCCAATAGGTACTATACCTTCTGGTGGATCTACCAAGGTCCAGACTTGGTTTGAGTGCATCGAGTCAATTTCTGACTTCATTACCTCTAACCATTTCTCGGAGTCGATATCTGATATCGCCTCGTTGTAGGTTTTGGGATCATCACCATGAGCACCATTACCTATGAGGAACATTTTCTCTACTTTCTCTGAAATAATATCTAAGTATCTTTCAGGGGGACGGGAAAAACTCTTTCTGATCTACGAGGTGGAGGAGGTAGTGTTCTTATTGGCTCAACCTGATTTGGTTCCAATTGGTCCTTAGCTCGTTGTACTTGTGAGACTTTCTCATCAAGCTTAATCTGCTTTCCAATGCCGCTATCTTGAATAAACTATTTTTCAAGAAAGATGGCATGTCGACTCACAATCACATTGTGGTCTTCTGGAATGTAGAAATAGTATCCTAATGACTCTTTAGGATATCCTATGAATTGAGCTCTGAAGGACCTAAACTCTAACTTATCCGCTTGTTGTCTTTTGACATGAGCCTGACAACCCCAAATTCTAAGATGACTCAGACTTGGTTTCTTACCGTGCCATATCTCATACGGTGTGGTAGGAACGGTCTTAGAGGAAAACCCTATTCAGTAGATAAATTAAAGTTATCAATGGGTGTCCTAAAAAAAAATCAGAGAGGTCTGTGAAGCTCATCATGGATCAGACCATATCTAATAGGGTCCGATTTCTCCGTTCTGAAATCCCGTTAAGTTGGAGTGTTCCTGGTGGAGTCCATTGAGAGACTATGCCATTTTTCTTGAGATAGTCTAGGAATTTTTGGCTAAGGTATTCACCTCCTCGATCTGATCGAAGAATCTTAATGGGTTTTTCAGTTTGTTTTTCTACTTCATGTCTGAATTCTTTGAACTTTTCAAAAGCTTCAGACTTGTGTCTCATAAGATACACATATCCATACCTAGACAGATCATCGGTAAAGGTAATGAAGTAGACAAAATTGCCTCTAGCTGGCACATCAAATGGGCTGCACACATCAGTATGTACTAGGGCAAGGAGATCTGTGGCCCTCTCCCCATATCCTATAAAAGGGAGTTTGGTCATTTTGCCTTGGAGACAAGATTCACAAGTTGGATATGACTCGAAAGTCAATGGACTCAATAGCCCATTTTTCTCTAATTTGTTGATCCTATCTTCTGCTATATGACCTAATCTTAGGTGCCATAGATATCTATTGTTTGGACTATCCCTAGGTTGTTTGGCATTCACGTTTTGCTCGATAGTTAGAATAGGTACATCAATATGTAGCTGATAAAGATTGTTAATAAGAAAACCATTTGCAATTTTATTTCTTTCATAAAGAATGTTACAATGGTCCTTAAAGAAGGCAATCACATAGCCTTCTAGTGCTAAGCATGAAACAGAAATCAAATTCCTGTTAGCTATAGTCACATAATAAAAGTCTTTCAAAACTAAGTCTAAACCAGATGGTAATCGAAGAGGGTATGTTCCCACCGCCACTGTAGCAACTCTTGCTTCATTACCGATGCATAGGATCATGTCTCCATCCCTCAGCCTCCTGCTATCCTTAAGACCCTGCATGGAAGTGCATAGATGAGCACTAGAACTAGAGTCAAGCACCCAACTAGATGTAGAAAAAACCGTAAGGTTAGACTCAATAACGAGCATACCTCCAGAAGGACCTTCCTTCTTATTCTTCCGGATGGCCAGGTAAGTAGAGCAGTTCCACTTCCAATGGCTGTCGCTATTGTGATGAAAACACTTTTGTTTGGTAGCGGCTTCCATCCTCGACTCTGCCTTCTTCTTCTTTCCTCCTATTTTTTCACAGACTTCTTTTTCTTTCCATAAGACTTTTTTTTGAAAGAAGTCCATCCCATAGCAAGAACTGAGCCTTTAGAATCCTTCATAGAAAGCTCAGCGGTGACTAGCATGTTTATTAATTCAGTCAAGTAATTTTGAAGTTTATGCATGTGGTAATTCATGATGAATTGCCTATATGCATCAGTCAAGGATTACAGAATAATATCGTTCTGCAGATCCAAGTCTAACTTCACACCGAGCTTCTCAAGCTCTTTCATGTCCTTGATCATCATCAGACAGTGATCTTGGACTGACTGTCCATCATGCATCTTAGCCTTAAAAAGTTCATTTCGTGACTTGATATTTGCTGCGCCGACTCTGTTCACAAACATCTCCTGTAGGTGAGCCAACATTTGTGAGCAGTCCGATATCTTCATGTTGGCGCTGGAGCTCATCAGACATCGAGCCCAACATGTAATATCTGGCCTTATTATCTTCGTCTATCCATTTTTCCAGAGATGCTCTCTATTTAGTGGATGGACGGGCTGGTAAGGTGGGAGGATCCTGGTCCAATACATGGGTTAACTTCTCCAAACCCAAAATAATTTTGTAGTTCCTGAGCCAATCTTTATAATTGGATCCGGTCAGTCTATGTGTGTCCAGGATACGTGCTAATGGATTGGACGCAGATATTTTTCTGTAGAGAGTCAAAGATTCTAGTTAGATACTGTAATTATGACTTGACCAATTTGTTTAAGAATTTTTTTTTAAAAAATTAGCTCCCACTATTTTCTCGGATCCCTACACTCCTCTATAGAGATGCAAAAATCTCATGATTATGATTTCTAGTGGGTGGTGCGGTCTCACCAACTGACTCATCACCTCACCTAACAGTATTGGTGATGGGTTAGCAATGAGTGAACAACTCTTGTTCAATGATTCTCTAATCATGGTGCACCAAACTTGGTCTCTAATTCATGAATCTCACCGTATCGGAAATATTGATCCACTCTTAGTTAAGTCAGACCCACCATTTGCACAGACTGGATTCTAATTGAGTCTCCTCACCGTATCCAAAATATTGAGCCCAACTCATCCTCCAGCCATAGCATCCAATGCCTAATAGACATGGTTGCGTCTTTCCGGATGCAACTGAGCCACTGTATCCAGCCGAGAACAATCAACCCGGGAAGGGCCCGCACATCTACAATGGTGGAAGACCTCAGACTTAATTCTTTTCTTAGGGAGAATTGATTTAGGTCTCATTAAACTTAGACTTGTCATAGTCATAACAATTATGACTAACCTAGTGGCATGGGTTAGCTCGGATTATTGACTACCTCAGATCAGAATGTGTCAA
>QRFJ01005331.1:0-13836 GCA_006176705.1 Cocos nucifera | reverse complement strand
GAGAGATGGTGCATGACAGCATGGGCAGATGTCTAAGTCTCCAAGCGTTAAATTATTTTGACCATTGGTTCGAATAGACAAGATTTGCAGGTGGTGAAAAATGGTAGGTGTTGTCTCAAATTTATCTCATAAATTAAGACAATCATTTTTTGATCTAGACAAGATCCAGTCAGATCAAGTAAAGGTTTCTGAGGGAGCTCAAATACATTTGGCTCAGTCGAGACAAGCTTTAATGATTGTTAAAGAAGAACATTAAGCTCAATCATGTGCTAGCATGATTTTCTTGAACCTAATTGAATCTTATTCAAATCAATTGAACTAGATTAATCCAATTGATGATATCCAGATCCAAACCCTTATTTGGGTGATCCAATTAGATTCAGTTCCATATGGTAATGGGATATGTCACGATCTCTATCATCGACATGGTCATGGGCTTATGGACTTGATTCTCATGATCATCATAGGGCTGCTCCTCATCTACCAAGGTAGATAGATCCCCTATTGATGCAATCCAATTCCTACAATGAACATGCTATAGCCAACATACACCTCAGGATTCCGAATGGCTAGGAGACCGAGTAATGGTGTAGTCAAACTATAACACCCTCAAGGTGAACTGCCGATGCATCAGGTCAAAGAACTCAGTCATGAGAAGGTAGACTTTCCTCAATGACTACTCGAGGTGGTCACGCTCAGTGCCCTCGTTCTCTAACGAGTACCTGTACTCTCACTTCAGTGTCTCTACACTGTAGACTCAAGACTCATCTATCATAAAAAGCGATTGTACACCAACCTTCTAGATCAATCACCATCCTCATGATGATCCTATGGTCGGGAGCATTTTATGAGTTAATAATGATTATTCATGTCTTAAATTTTCAACTCTTGAAAATTATGAATTATCATTACCATTACTCATTTATCACAGACACTAAATACACACTATGTGATAGAAAATAACCCATTTATTTTATTATATATAGTCAAAATTATAATTTTTCCCTTAGAAGTGTATTACAAGTGTCAGCCAATTTGGCTTCTAGGGCACACATATCTAATAAACTCCCACTTGATCTAAAGCCAATTGGCTACAAATCTAAGTTCTTCATTACCAAAGACCAACATCATATCCCTGTATATCCAAGTCTGTATATCCCTGGACTTGAAGTTCTACCATTACCAAGACCAACATCATATCCTTAGTTCCTCTTAGGTACTTAATGATACAATTCACAGAAGTCCAGTATTCTTCACCTAGATTCGACTAATATCTGCTAATGACACTCACTGCATGGGCTATATCAGATCGTGTACATAACATGGCATACATGAGGCTCCCTATTGCAGAAGCATAAGGGATCTTGCTCATGCGTTCTATTTCCTCAGGTGTGCTGGGGCACATCTTCTTGGAAAGATGAATACCATGTCTGAAGGGTATTAATCCCCTCTTAGAGTTTTTCCATACTAAACCTCTTTAGTACTTCCTCTATGTACATCTTCTGTGAAAGTCCTAGCATCCTATTCGGTCTATCCCTATAGACCTTAATTCCTAGAATAAAGGATGCTTCACCTAGGTCTTTCATGGAGAATTCCTTTGGACAACCATATTTTGCTGTGGTCAACATGGGAATATCATTTCCAATAAGGAGGATGTCATCCACGTACAATACGAGGAAGACAACAGCGCTCCCACTGACCTTTTTGAAAACACATGGTTCCTCTTCATTTTTGATGAAACCAAACTAATTTGATCACATCATTGAAATGAGTGTTCCAGCTCCGAGATGCTTGCTTAAGTCCATATATGGACCTTTGCAGCTTGCAAACCTTGTGATCAGTATCACTGGATGTGAAACCTAGCGGCTATTCCATATAGATATCTTCCTCAAGATATCCATTTAAGAATGCCATTTTCACGTCCATTTGCCATATTTCATAATCGAAATAGGCTGCAACAGCAAGCAATGTGCGGATGGATTTTAGCATAGCTACTGGGAAAAGGTATCCTGATAGTCAATGCCTTCATGCGTTGACTATAACCTTTTGCCACCACTAGTCTTGAATGTCTCCACATTCCCATCTGCACCAATCTTTCTCTTGAAGATCCATTTACACCCAATAGGTACTATACCTTCTGGTGGATCTACCAAGGTCCAGACTTGGTTTGAGTGCATCGAGTCAATTTCTGACTGCATTGCCTCTAGCCATTTCTCGGAGTCGATATCTGATATCGCCTCGTTGTAGGTTTTGGGATCATCACCATGAGCACCATTACCTACGAGGAACATTTCCTCTACTTTCCTCTGAAATAATACCTAAGTATCTCTTCAGGGGGACGGGAAAACTCTTTCCGATCTACGAGGTGGAGGAGGTAGTGTTCTTATTGGCTCAACCTGATTTGGTTCCACATTGGTCCTTAGCTCGTTGCTCTTGTGAGACTTTCTCATCAAGCTTGAATCTGCTTTCCAATGCCACTATCTTGAATAAACTATTTTTCAAGAAAGATGGCATGTCGACTCACAATCACATTGTGGTCTTCTGGAATGTAGAAATAGTATCCTAATGACTCTTTAGGATATCCTATGAATCGAGCTCTAAAGGACCTAAACTCTAACTTGTCCGCTTGTTGTCTTTTGACATGAGCCGGACAACCCCAAATTCTGAGATGACTCAGACTTGGTTTCTTACCGTGCCATATCTCATACGGTGTGGTAGGAACGGTTTTAGAGGGAACCCTATTCAGTAGATAAATTGAAAAGTTAACAATGAATGTCCCCAAAGAAAATCAGGGAGGTCTGTGAAGCTCATCATGGATCGAACCATATCCAATAGGGTCCGATTTCTCCATTCTGAAACCCCGTTGAGTTGAGGTGTTCCTGGTGGAGTCCATTGAGAGACTATGCCATTTTTCTTGAGATAGTCTAGGAATTCCCGACTAAGGTATTCACCTCCTCGATCTGATCGAAGAACCTTAATGGGTTTTCCAGTTTGTTTTTCTACTTCATGTCTGAATTCTTTGAACTTTTCAAAAGCTTCAGACTTGTGTCTCATAAGATACACATACCCATACCTAGACAGATCATCGGTAAAGGTAATGAAGTAGACAAAATTGCCTCTAGCCGGCACATCAAATGGGCCGCACACATCAGTATGTACTAGGGCAAGGAGATCTGTGGCCCTCTCCCCATGTCCAACAAAAGGGAGTTTAGTCATTTTGCCTTGAAGACAAGATTCACAAGTTGGATATGACTCGAAAGTCAATGGACTCAATAGCCCATTTTTCTCCAATTTGTTGATCCTATCTTCTGCTATATGACCTAATCTCAGGTGCCATAGATATCTGTCGTTTGGACTATCCCTAGGTCGTTTGGCATTCACGTTTTGCTCGATAGTTAGAACATAGGTACATCAATATGTAGCTGATAAAGACCATTAATAAGGAAACCATTTGCAATTTTATTTCTTTCATAAAGAATGTTACAATGGTCCTTAAAGAAGGTAATCACATAACCTTCTTGTGCTAAGCATGAAACAGAAATCAAATTCCTGCTAGCTGCAGGCACATAATAACAGTCTTTCAAAACTAAGTCTAAACCAGATGGTAATCGAAGAGGGTATGTTCCCACGGCTACTGCAGCAACTCTTGCTCCATTACCGACATGTAGGATCATGTCTCCATCCCTCAGCCTCCTGCTATCCTCAAGACCCTGCATAGAAGTGCACAGATGAGCACTAGAACCAGAGTCAAGCACCCAACTGGATGCAGAAGAAACCGTAAGGTTAGACTCAATAACGAGCATACCTCCAGAAGGACCTTCCTTCTTGTTCTTCAGGGTGGCCAGGTAAGTAGGGCAGTTCCGCTTCCAATGGCCGTCGCTGTTGCAATGGAAACACTTTCCTTTGCCATCGACCTTTCTTCTTCGGTTCTGCCTTCTTCTTCTTTGATCCTTCCACCTTTTGCTTTTTCACAGACTTCTTTTTCTTTCCATAAGACTTTCTTTTGGAAGAAGTCCGTTCCATAGCAAGAACTGAGCCTTTAGAACCTTTCATAGAAAGCTCAGCGGTAACCAGCATATTCATCAACTCGGCCAAGGAATTTTGAAGTTTATGCATGTGGTAATTCATGATGAATTGCCCATATGCATCAGTCAAGGATTGCAGAATAATATCATTCTGCAGATCCAAGTCCAACTTCACACCGAGCTTCTCAAGCTCTTCCATGTCCTTGATCATTGTCAGACAGTGATCTTGGACTGACTGCCCATCACGCATCTTAGCCTTAAAAAGTCATTTCGTGACTTGATATTTGGCTGCGCGACTCTGTTCACCAAACATCTCCTGCAGGTGAGCCAACATTTGGCGAGCAGTCCCGATATCTTCATGTTGGCGCTGGAGCTCATCAGACATCGAGCCCAACATGTAGTATCTGGCCTTATTATCTTCGTCAATCCATTTTTCCAGAGACGCTCTCTGTTCAGTGGATGGACGAGCTGGTAAGGTGGGAGGGTCCTGGTCCAAAACATGTGTTAACTTCTCGAACCCAAAACAATTTTGTAGTTCCTGAGCCAATCTTTATAATTGGGTCCAGTCAGTCTATGTGTGTCTAGGATACGTGCCAGTGGGTTGGACGCAGACATTTTCCTGTAGAGAGTCAAAGATTCTAGTTAGATACTGTAATTTTGACTTGACCAATTTGTTTAGGGATTTTATTTTTAAACAAATTAGCTCCCACTATTTTCTCGGATCCCTACACTCCCTCTGTAGAGATGCGAAAATCTCCATGATTGAATGATTTCTAGTGGGTGGTGCGGTCTCACCAACTGACTCATCACCTCACCTAACAGTTATTGGTGATGGGTTAGCCAATGAGTGAACAACTCTTGTTCAATGATTCTCTAATCATGGTGCACCCAAACTTGGTCTCTAATTCATGAATCTCACCGTATCCGGAATATTGATCCACTCCTTAGTTAAGTCAGACCCACCATTTGCATAGACTGGGTTCCTAATTGAGTCTCTCACCGTATCCGGAATATTGAGCCCAACTCATCCTCCAGCCCATAGCATCCAATGCCTAATAGACATGGTTGCGTCTTCCCGGTGCAACTGAGCCACTGTATCCAGCCGAGAACAATCAACCCCGGGAAGGGCCCGCACATCTACAATGGTGGAAGACCTCAGACTTAATCTTTTCTTAGGGAGAATTGATTCAGGTCTCATTAAACTAGACTTGGCTTAGTCATAACAATTATGACTAACCTAGTGGCATGGGTTAGCTCGGATTATTGACCACCTCAGATCAGAACTGTGTCAACAGATATGGCCAGGTAAGTGAGACCGGTGGAAGGAATATGCCATTAACTCGTACAAGAACGCATTCAGGTCGAGTAGCTTCCAATTAAAAACCAGTCGGTCGTCTGTGCCAAACTTACCTTAGACACCAAATTGTTGAGTCAGAACCAATTGGGTTAGCCTACAATCCAGACTCTAACCTCTGAGCCTAATTAGGTCTTGCTTGATCGTGACTCGATCTTGACCCAGACTTAATCCTATTAGGCTGGTCAATTTAAGCATTGTTGATCCCATCTAACCAACTCTTGATTCGGTTTGATCAACCGCTTAGACCTAATTGAGCTACCCAAGCCCGAACCCAGTATTATGAATATGTCTTAGATCTGAAATTCTCAATTTTAGACCTAATTAATATTCCATAAACTTAATTCTTAATTAAGTAGGGTTCATAAACAAAATATGCACAATAAATCCTAGGGTTTCAGGATCTAGGGTTTTGCAGAAAGTAAGTTTTGGGTTTCTGATTAAGGACGAACACGCAGCACCCCTACACATCATAAGAACACCCCATCGAATGGGAAGAGAGGGCCTTTAAACCCTTCTTCGTTCTTATGACCGGACGGCCAAGGGGAACGCCTTAATCAGGAACATTCATGATAAATACTACAAAACAGTTATCATCTATATCATATATCTATATATATATCTCATATACAAATTTAGATCTAACCATGGCATATTTTGCATACATCTCATGTATCATAATCATGCATGTTTTCAGATCTAAATTATCACATAATAATCTGAAAAAATTAGATTTAAATTGATCTAATCAAAATAAATTCTAATCTAGACAATTATGTAGAACTATTCTACAACTAGTCTAGTCATGCATCTATCATATCTCATATGATATTTAAAATTAAATAATTTTTATTTGCTGTTTATCAGATGTTATTATAACACTTATAATATCAGAAAATAGTAAATAAGAAGATCTAAAATATGATTTAATCATATTAAATCAAAGACATGCAAAACTATTCTATAGAACTATTCTATTCTAGAACTAGTCATGCATATCTTCATTCATGTTCTTAGATCCAAATCATTTAATTTTAATTTTTTGATTTCAGATCTGATCACATCTCATGTGACATCTGAAATCACGTTATTTTTAATTAAAATAAAATTAAAAATCAGATCTAAACTAATTTTTAGAACCATGGCTCTGATACCAGTTGAAGGGAAATCCTGATTTCCCTGACCAGGTTCGTTCAGATCTGATCAGATCAAGAGATATATTTCAAAAATTTTTTTCTTAGATCTGTAATCAGATCAGGGATGCTTCAGATCTGATTCTTATTTATTTAATAAAAATAAAATAAATGAAAAGGATAAATTAAATCACATTCAATTTACCTGAATAGGGTAATCCTATTACCCTGTTGATGATCCTGTTTGCAGCGGAAGGTTCTGGATCAAGCCACGCAAGCGCCTGGCCTCTACCGGTATCCACTCGGGCTGGATCTGGAGATCCTCTTCTTCTCTATCACGCCTCCAAAAATCAGATCTGGATCTGATCTGGAGGATCTTCAAAACTCCTTTTGAAGATCTGCAGTCGTTCTTCGCAGCAGCGCAGCCTTCTTGCTTTTGATCTCCTTTTCTTGATCTAAATCGCACCAATCCAAATCCAAAACACTTTTGGACGTGGAGAGCAAGGGGAGATGAGAGTATGGCGTGGAGAAAGGGGAGAGAGGCAGCCTTGGGGCGTGGGAAGATTGCTTCTTGATTATTGATTATTTTTTCACTTGGGCGCTGGGTCTCTTATATAGACTAAGCGTGATCCAAGTCATCTTCCTCCCAACCAATCACAACCCTTTGTGAAATCAGATCTAAATCTGATTGGTGGGATTAGAGTCCCCTGGATTCCTACTTGGAGAGTGCCTTGGACCAGTCAAACTGGATTCTTAGAAGAACTCTCATTGGAATCCTAAAGGGAGATTAATTGGAATTGTCCTAAAGCAATGGAGTCCCATCTGTAGGACTCCATAGTCCTCTTGGGCTCACGCCTCCCTTGGCGTGCGCCCATCTCCTTGCCAGGTTCTGGCAGGGGGACAAGCCCCCACCAGCTCTCCAATAGGTGCATGACATGTGGTCAAAAGTCAAAGGTCAATGGTCAACGTTTGACCAGTCAAAGGTAAGACTTTTGACCAAAGTCAAAGAACAAGAAATGGCAGGTGACCAAAAATGGCAGGTAATGTCTTACAAATAAGACAACCTATTCTGACTTGGACAACCTCCAGTCAGACCATAAGAAGACTTCTGTTTGAGCACAAACTCCTTTGGCTCAGACAGGACGACTTATTTATGATAGCAAAAGAAGAACGTTAGGTTCAATCGAGTGCTAGCACGATTTCCTTGAACCTAATTGAATCTCATTCAGATCAATTGAACTAGATTAGTTCAATTGATGATCACCAGATTCAAACCCTTGTTTGTGTGACCCAGTTAGGTTCAGTTCTGTATGGTAATGGGATATGTCATGATCTCTATCATCGACATCATCGAAACTCCTTTCGATGGATCAGAACTCTTCTGATTCGAACAGCTAGAATGATCGATCATCTAAATCATTCTAATTGCTCCCAAAATCCACCAGTGACACCTAGCAGTATATGGTGGCAACCCATCAGAGCTGAATGCGAACCTCTTGGTGCAGCTACCTGTGTGATTAAGTTCTTCTATCTTGAGCCCCGATCAGATTAGGGTTAAGGTGAACTCGTCAAACCCTAGTCTCTGTCATATGATGTAATCATTCGATTCGAGTCCAATGTGAAAATCTAAATAGAAACTCTTTCTATTATTTCACTCTGCCATGGCCATGGGCTTCAGGACTTGATTCTCATGATCATCATAGGGCTACTCCTCTACCACCGAGGTAGATAGATCCCATCTTGATGCAATCCAGTTCCTACAATGAACATGCTATAGCCAACATACACCTCAGGGTTCCATATGGCTAGGAGACCGAGTAATGGTGTAGTCAAACTATAACACCCTCAAGGTGAACTGCCGATGCATCTCAGGTCAAAGAACCAGACACACTACTGCAGCATCGAGTCAGTCATTGACGAGAAGGTAGACTTCCTAATGACTACTCGAGGTGGTCACGCTCAGTGCCCTCGTTCTCTAACGAGTACCTGTACTCTCGCTCCGGTGTCTCCACACCGTAGACTCAAGACTCATCTATCCAAAAGAAGTGATCGTACATCTAGGAGAAGCCAGAATTGGTTGACACATACACCTCTCAAAATTATAATTTTAACTATAAATAATAAAATAAATTATTTTCTATCATAATATGTATTTAGTGTCTATGATACATCCCTTGAGTTAATGGTAATGATAATTCTTATTTTCAAGAGTTGAAAATTTAAGACATGAATTTTCATTATTAACTCATAAAATGCTTCCGACCGTAGGATCATCATGAGGATGGTGATTGATCCGGAAGGTTGGTGTACAATCGCTTCTTTATAGTAGATGAGTCTTGAGTCTATGGTGTAGAGACACTGAAGTGAGAGTACAGGTACTCATTAGAGAACGAGGGCACTGAGCGTGACCACCTCGAGTAGTCATAAGGAAGTCTACCTTCTCATCGATGACTGACTCGAAGCTGTAGTAGTGTGTCTGGTTCTTTGACCTGAGGTGCATCGATAGTTCACCTTGAGGGTGTTATAGTTTGACTACACCATGACTCGGTCTCCTAGCCATTCAAAATCCTGAGGTGTATGTTGGCTATAGCATGTTCATTGTAGGAATTGGATTACATCAATAGGGGATCTATCTACCTCGGTGGAATGAGGAGCAGCCCTATGATGATCATGAGAATCAAGTTCATAAGCCCATGGCCATGGCAGAGTGAAATAATAGAAAGAGTTTCTATTAGATTTTCACATCGGACTTTGAATCGAATGATTACATTCATATGACAGAAATTAGGGTTTGACGAGTTCACCTTAACCCTAATCCTGATCGGGGCTCAAGATAGAAGAACTTAATCACATAGGTAGCTGCACCGAGAGGTTCGCTTTCAGTTATGATGGGTTGCCACCATATACTGCTAGGTATCATTGGTGGATTTTGGGAGCAATTAGAATGATCTTGATGAATCGATCATTCTAGATTGTATGAATTAGAAAAGTTTTGATCCATCGAAAGGTGTTTCGATGATGTCGAATGATAGAGATCATGACATATTTCATTACCATATGGAACCGAACCTAACTGGGTCACACAAACAAGGGTTTGGGTCTGGATGTGATCAATCGAGTTAACCCAGTTCGATTGATTTGGATTAGATTCAATTAGGTTTAAGGAATCGTGCTAGCACATGATTGAGCCTTACTTTCTTCTTCTATAGTCTTTTTGGTCATCTTGACTGAGCCAAATTGATTTGGGCTTATCCGGGAACCCTATAAGGTTTTGTTTTGGTTTGACTGAAATCTATCCAGATCAGAAGTGGGTTGTCTTAATCTATAAGATGGAAATAAAATAGTAGCTGCCAATTCCTGACACAACCTACCATTTTTGGTTATGTCGGGACATTGACCCGATCTTTGCAAGAAAGAAAGAAGGGAGACGTGCGCCCCCTTACTCTCATCTGAATGGCGCATGTCCTAAGGCATTTTTTCATGCAAATGGAGGTTGGCCCGCCCCATATAATGTGCGCACAAAAGGGAGATCAGTGGATAGAAGTTTGATATGGATCAAACTCTAAGAGATGAGACCCCACGCCACCCCCTCTTCTCTTTTTGATATGTGCGACATCTCTAAGGGATTTTTGGGTGACAAAACCAGGTAGAGACCTGGGTTTTAACGTGGAGAATCTATGGGTTTTCAGATTGATCAAGCAATTAGATTGCTTGATCAAAATGGACTTTAGAGTTGGTGCAGGGTCTTTAGGTTTCATAAGATCTAAGTCCTACGCCGAAAGGCTGCCACAAAAATTCATCTCCATGCCTCTATTATTGCTTCTCTTCCTTCTCTCCACGTCCATAAAAATTGGATGCAAGTTCAGCCTTCAAAAGTTGAAGAAAGCGGAAGCAAAGATCGCGACAGGGTGTTCTACATCAAGAGATGGATGCAGCCTCAGAAGTTGTTTTGAAGGCATTAGAAATTCAGATCTAATCTGAATTTTTGGCATCAGATCCAGAAGAGCTCCCAAAATCGTTGGACCAAGAAATGCTACAAGACATTTGGAATCAAACCGTGCGGAAAATCCCCCAAAAAATCAAAGGAAAAAGGGTTGTGAAAATCCTTGAAGAACAGTAACTCCAACGAAGAAACTAAGAACTCTGGAAGTGAAAGAAAAGGCGAAGACAAGGGGAGGAAGGGACGAGAGACTAACCCATGCTAGTCGAAGAACTCGGGAGAACGACCGAAAAGGCCGAAGGCTGTTGGGAAGGATGCCAGTGATCGAAGAAGTCTCGACGTAAAGCAAGCGGGATGCTCGGAGGAAGCGAAGAACGAAGGGAGGAGAAGGAAAGCACGGGCGAAGATGAGAAGTCGGGGGAAGAAAGGCTTTAAATAGTCGAAGAAACTCAGGGCGGTTATGATTGTAGGTCTTTTCAGCCAGTTCCGACCTGCCGCGCGTCCAAACCATCATGCGTACCCCAAACAACTGACGAAATATTTATGAAGCCATACTCGGAACTTCGCACCAGAACGAATTTCGAAACGGACATCCCCTCAAGTTATTCACTCATTAAGAAGCTTCGGCGCCGGTCAGAAAAAGTCAACTTTTCATCTCTTGAGCGTGGGAACTTGCAAAGAATTTCGGCACTCGCATTTGTATGCCCTTTTTTCGATACTTCAAACTCGGTAGTAGAGGGACTAGTGTTGGTGATAAAGTCGCTCCTGCCGAAGTTCGGCAATTTGTTCAATCTTGGCATGACCATTCCAAGGCGTGATGACATGACCGAACTTCAACCTGTAGCTTTTCTTGCTATGGCCTATTCTGGACGGCCGATCTCCACCTCACATGTACCAGATGACCTTCTCAACCACGATTATCGACTCCATTGGTTAATTGGAGAACTTGCCTTGTCCGGACGAACTTGAATAGTAAAAGTAGCTACCTTCTGTTGAGCAGCAAGGCTTAAGTATCAAAGCTCAACCCGTTCGACCTTGCTTAGCAACAAATTATAAAGGCAGCCAAATTCTCCCACTATAAGCAGTGGACTCCTTTCGGTCGAACTCATTTCAATCGAACTCCTTTCAATCGAGCTCCTTTCAGTCGTTGGACCCGCCATCATATGTTATGCACCTCGGCTGAGCGGACTTAAATAGTAGAAGGATCTCATCATCTACACAAGTTCGACTCCCAACTCAACGAATATCAGCGATCCTATAGACAACCTTGGAGATGTCTGAACCTCTCTAGAATTGTTGGACGCATAGTTCTTCACTGTTAACTGCTTGCTCATAGGTGTAGAAGTCTCATCCGAACCCCAACTATTAATCTCCAATAAACTGGTAAGTCATAACAATGGATACCACCCTCTGTAACAAACTTCACGTGGTCCCAAACGGCCCACTAGCAGATGGTTACGACTGTCGCTGTCATTCTGTTACGAGCTTTGCCTATTTAAAGGATCCTCCAAATACGTCTTCTCCTCTAAGTGCTCATCTTCATTCTAATGTGCGCATAAAAGGGAGATCGGTGGATAGGAGTTTTATATGGATCAAACTCTAAGAGATGAGACCCCACGCCACCCCCTCTTCTCTTTTTGATATGTGCGACATCTCTAAAGGATTTTTGGGCGACAAAACCAGGTAGAGACCTGGGTTTTAACGTGGAGAATCTATGGGTTTTCAGATTGATCAAGCAATTAGATTGCTTGATCAAAATGGACTTTAGAGTTGGTGCAGGGTCTTTAGGTTTCATAAGATCTAAGTCCTACGCCGAAAGGCTGCCACAAAAATTCATCTCCATGTCTCTATTATTGCTTCTCTTCCTTCTCTCCACGTCCATAAAAATTGGATGCAAGTTCAGCCTTCAAAAGTTGAAGAAAGCGGAAGCAAAGATCGCGACAGGGTGTTCTACATCAAGAGATGGATGCAGCCTCAGAAGTTGTTTTGAAGGCATTAGAAATTCAGATCTAATCTGAATTTTTGGCATCAGATCCAGAAGAGCTCCTAGAATCGTTGGACCAAGAAATGCTACAAGACATTTGGAATCAAACCGTGCGGAAAATCCCCCAAAAAATCAAAGAAAAAAGGGTTGTGAAAATCCTTGAAGAACAGTAAGAAACTAAGAACTCTGGAAGTGAAAGAAAAGGCGAAGACAAGGGGAGGAAGGGACGAGGGACTAACCCATGCTAGTTGAAGAACTCGGGAGAACGATCGGAAAGGCCGAAGGCTGTTGGGAAGGATGCCGGTGATCGAAGAAGTCTCGACGTAAAGCAAGCGGGATGCTCGGAGGAAGAGAAGAACGAAGGGAGAAGGAGAAGGAAAGCACGGGCGAAGATGAGAAGTCGGGGGAAGAAAGGCTTTAAATAGTCGAAGAAACTTAGGGCGGTTATGATTGTAGGTCTTTTCAGCCAGTTCCGACCTGCCGCACGTCCAAACCATCATGCCTACCCCAAACAACTGACGAAATATTTATGAAGCCATACTCGGAACTTCGCACCAGAACGAATTTCGAAACGGACATCCCCTCAAGTTATTCACTCATTAAGAAGCTTCGGCGCCGGTCAGAAAAAGTCAACTTTTCATCTCTTGAGCGTGGGAACTTGCAAAGAACTTCGGCACTCGCATTTGTACGCCCTTTTTTCAAAACTTCAAACTCGGTAGTAGAGGGACTAGTGTTGGTGATAAAGTCGCTCCTGCTGAAGTTCGGCAATTTGTTCAATCTTGGCATGACCATTCCAAGGCGTGATGACATGACCGAACTTCAACCTATAGCTTTTCTTGCTATGGCCTATTCCGGACGACCGATCTCCAACTCACATGTACCAGATGACCTTCTCAACCACGATTATCGACTCCATTGGTTAATTGGAGAACTTGCCTTGTCCGGACGAACTTGAATAGTAAAAGTAGCTACCTTCTGTTGAACAGCAAGGCTTAAGTATCAAAGCTCAACCCGTCCGACCTTGCTTAGCAACAAATTATAAAGGCAGCCAAATTCTCCCATTATAAGCAGTGGACTCCTTTCGGTCGAACTCATTTCAATCGAACTCCTTTCAATCGAGCTCCTTTCAGTCGTTGGACCCGCCATCATATGTTATGCACCTCGGCTGAGCGGACTTAAACAGTAGAAGGATCTCATCATCTACACAAGTTCAACTCCCAACTCAGCGAATATCAGCCATCCTATAGACAACCTTGGAGATGTCTGAACCTCTCTAGAATTGCTGGACGCATAGTTCTTCACTGTTAACTGCTTGCTCATAGGTGGAGAAGTCTCATCCGAACCCCAACTATTAATCTCTAATAAACTGGTAAGTCATAACAATGGATACCACCCTCTGT
>QRFJ01005329.1:0-89807 GCA_006176705.1 Cocos nucifera | reverse complement strand
CAACCTCGGTTAGGAACAGGAGGAGAACCTCGTCCTAACGCGAGCACCAACCTCGGCTAGAGACGAGATCTCCCCCGAAGAAGCTCGGCTGCAGGAGATAAGATCTCCCCCGAGCGCGCACTTCAACCTCGGCTGCAAGAGAGGAGGTCTCCCTCGAGTCGACTTCAGCTGATGAAGACAATGTCGCCCCCGAGGAGCTCAAATCCGACCTCGACCGTAGGAGGCGAGATTTACTTCGGCTTCAACATCAGCTTCATCGACTTTAGCTGGAAACGAGTTCCATTTCAACTCCAAACATCGACTGAAGATGAGGTCTCCCCCAAGCCTCAGCCTCAACTTCAGCGTCAATATTGGCTGGAGATGAGACCTCCCCCGAGCTTCAGCTGCAACAAATGCGGAGCCTGGAAGAAGACTTCGGCAGTCGCCTGTTTTGGTACTCCCTTCCTTCAATTTTTGAACTCGGGAGTGGGGGGGCTACTGTTGGGGATAAATCCCGCTCCTGCCGAAGCCCGGCCCGACGCTCAGCCCAATGTAACCAGTAGCCGCTGAAGAGCTTTAGCGCCAGGCGCCAGGCCGAGCCCCTACCACGGCCGAACTGCCTAGAGGCCGAACTCCCCTGCACCAAGGTCCGGGCCGAACTGCCTAGAGGCCGAACTCCCCTGCGCCAAGGTCCGGGCCGAACTACCTAGCTGCCGAACTCCCCAGCGCCAGGCTCCGGGCCGAACTCCCACCGCCAGCCGAACTTCCTGACGGCCGAGCTCCTTGGACTCCAAGCGGACTTCTTCAGGAGAGGACTCCTCCCAGACGCCCGTTCGGCCACCCGAACTCCTCCCGGGTTTTCCTTTCGGACCGACTCCAGGCGAGCCCAGGCGGCCGAACCCCTTCGGACCGACTCCAGGCGGTCGAACTCCTCGGCAATCGTCCCTCGGCCGAACTCTACAGGTGGCCGACCCTTCAGCCAGCCGAGCTCCTCCCGGGTTTCCCCTTCGGCCGAACTCCTTCGGACTCCCCACGGCCGAACTCCTTCGGACCGACTCCATGCGGCCGAACTCCTTCGGACTTCCCACGGCCGAACTCCTTCGGACCGACTCCAAGCGGCCGAGCTTCAATGAAGTCCTCTCAGCGGCCGAACTCCTCAGCGGACGGGCTTTAGTGGAATCCCCAAGCGGTCGTCACTCAGGAGCCCGAACTCCTCAGCAGTCGTCACTTAGGAGCCCGAACTCCTCAGCAGTCGTCACTGGGCCGAACTCCTCAGCGGTCGCCCTCATCAAACTTCGGCCGACCGAGCTCCTACCGAACTCTCAAGTGTCCAAGCCTCAGCCGAAGTCCAACAGCCGGCCGAACCCCAAACGGCCGAGCTTCGGATTCTCAGCAGCCGAACTCTTCAGCGGACGAGCCTTAGCTGCATACCTCCAGCCAGACGCCTATGGGAGCCGAACTCCCTCCTATCTTCCTCTTCAGGAGCCCGAACTCCTCCGAAATGGGCACACGACGAAGGCCTTCAACCCTTCATTCGGCAAGCTCTGCAACCATCACCATCAGTCAGTCCGCCGCAGGCGATAGCGACCCACTGTCAGGCGGCGATGGCTGTCACCCTCAATCCGCCGCACACGGCACCATCCCGTGAGACTGACTCCGCCGAACCTCGAGCGGCCCGCCAGCATGCGGCTGCAGTTGTCACCATCAAGCTCCACTATATAAAGGACCCTCCCGATATGCTAAGGCTGAGCTCTCTGAACTCTCGACTCTCTAAGCTCTCCTCCTCATCTCTAAGCTTCGGAACTCGTTCCGAGCACTCCATTACTGTTGGTCGGAAACTAACTTGACCGTCGGAGGATCCTGCCGGAGCCACCCCCCCACCGGTTCCGGACGGGACTTCATTTTGCAGGTCCCCGGCGGCGACCTCTGCTGCCTCGATTTTGGCAACCTCCGGCGAGGACGGATTTCTGCACCAACAAGATCAATTCAGCTCAGCTCAAGCTCCATCTGCATAACGAACTATGATTTCTCTGAGTTTGGACATTTTAGAGTCTTAAAAAATACTTTTTTGGATAGTTCGGTTGGAGCTGAAGTGGACAATTTAGAAAGAAGGTTGGTTCTTGTATTTTCTACCCTCAGAATCTATCGAATACCAAAACTGTCGAAGGCCAGAGTCAAATTCTTTACTTTCTCAAGATATTTCATCATACTTTTCTTCCGCATTTCATAGTTGCCACTAACTTGGCCGACCACTAATTGAGAATCATTGTAGACTTGAAGTCGGTCTACTTTTAACTCTCATGCTATTTTTATTTCGATGATCAGCGCTTCATATTCGGCCTCATTATTAGTTACAGAAAATTTGAAGCATAGCACGTACTCGGTGATGACTTTCTCGAGACTGACTAAGACTAATCCCGCACCTACTCTAACAGAGTTGGACGAACTATCCATGTATAGGGCCCAAAAATTTTCAAGAAGGTCGGCACTCTCTTCGGAGAGGTTTGGTTGCGACAACAGAGCACCGATCTCGTTCTGTTCAAGCTTGGCATCATCTGAAATGGTATATTTTACTATAAAATCTATCAATATCTGAGCTTTGATCGATGATCGAGGTTGATAGTTGATGTTAAATTTTGTGAGCTCGATTACCCATTTTGTGATTCTTCCGAAAGTATCCATTCGATGAAGGACCACTTTTATTGGTTGGTCCGTGAGGACCATTATGATGTACCCCTAAAAGTAAGATCGAAGTCTTCTGACAATAATTAAAAGAGAATAAGTTAATTTTTCTAGCTTAGAGTATCTGATCTCTGCATCCCTCATGATCCGACTTACGTAGTAGATTGATCGCTGTATTTTTACTTCCTCCTTGACCAGGACTACTGTCAAAATCGTCGGAGAGACTGCTAGGTATAGAAATAATTTTTCTTCGGATTCAGACTTTGCCAGTAGTGAGGGTGAGCCAAGATAGTTTTTAAGTTCCTCAAATATCCGTTGGCACTCTATCGTCTAGCAGAAGTTCTTTAGTTATCTGAGAACTCGAAAGAAGGATATGCATCGCTGGATCAATCTCGAGATGAAGCGATTCAGGGATGCCACTTTTTTGATCAAGTGCTAAACTTTTTGGATTATTTTTGGAGCAGTCATCTCTTGAATAGCTTAAATTTTCTCTGAATTTGCTTCAATCCCATATCTTGACACCATAAATCTCAGAAACTTTTCTGAGATCACACCAAAGGCACACTTAGTCGGGTTCAGCTTCATCTTGTGCTTTCTAAGTGCACCGAAGATCTCTTTGAGGTCGATGAGGTGGTTTATAGAAACTCGACTTTTGATGAGCATGTCATCCACGTACACCTCCATGTTGCAGTCGATCTGCTGCTTGAAGATCTTGTTGATCAAACACTAGTACGTTGCCCCTGCATTTTTGAGTCCAAAGGGCATAACCCTGTAACAATAAAGACCACAGTCAGTAATAAAAGAAGTTTTCTTCTTGTCCTCTGGTGCCATCCGTATCTGATTATAATCGGAGAAGGCATCCATGAAGGTGAAGAGCTCGTGGCCTGAGGTTGCATCTATCAGTTGATCAATCCTGGATAGAGGGTAGCATCTTTTGGACAAGTTTTGTTCAGTCTTTTGAAGTCTATAACATCTTCCACTTGTTATTTATCTTTTTGATGAGGACCACATTTGAAATCTAGGTCGGATAGTTAACTTTTTGGATGAATCCAGCTTTGAGGAGCTTGCCTACTTCTTTTGTAATTGCTTTCTACCTCTCCGGGATATGGTTGCGCATCTTCTCTTTTACTGGCAGATACTTAGGATTAATGGCCAACTGATGTTCCATGACCTCGACATCAATTCTTGGCATATCTGCTGGGGCCTAGGCAAAAATGTCTGTGTTCTTTCTGAGGAAGGTGATGAGTTGCTCCCAAACCTCATCCTCTAAGTTAGAGCCGATCTGTACAGCATGCTCCGCATTTCTATTATTTAAGGGCACATATATGAGGTCCTCCATAGGCTCACCCTGCTCCTCGGTAAGGTCATTGCGAACATCTAGCCTATCAACAGGATAAGGGTCGGACTGTTCTTTCTTTTCCAAGGCAATTAAGTAGCAGTGCCTTGCCAGAACTTGATCTCCCCTGACCTTTCCGATCCCATGACTTATCGAAAACTTCATCTTTAAATAATAAGTTGATACCACTATCCGAAGTACATTTAGATCAGGTTGACTGAGAATAGCATTATAGGTAGATGGAGCTTTTACGACTAAAAAATTGACCTGTGTCTTAGTCAGCTTCGGGCATTGTCCTGCAATCACAGCCAAAGTTATTATGCCCTCAATTGGTACGGCATCGTCAGTAAAGCCTACCAATAGAGAGTTCATAGGTCCCAAGTGGTTATTGAGTAAGGATATTTTTGAGAAAGCATCATAAAATAAAACATCAATTGAACTTTCATTATCTACCAAAATGTGGCGTACATCATAGTCAGCAATGTTTAAAGAGATTACAACAGCATCATTGTGTGAGAACTGGACTCCTTGAGCATCTACCTCAGTGAAGGTTATGGATTCTTCAATCCTCCATCTCTTCACTGGTCCCTCAGATCCGTTGGCATCTTTTCATCAAAATCCTCCCGAGATAGTATTGATGGTGCCGAGAGATAATCAATCTTCTTATTGTTCCTCCCCTTGGTGGTTCAGACTGTGGTAGTGTTCTTGATCGATCTTTTCATCCTTCAGATCGATGTCGTAGAAATTGATCGAGTTTGCTTTATCTGATGAGCTCCTCGATCTGATCTTGGTGCTGAATACGCTCTTCAGTATCATGACCATGGTCATGATGATAAAGAAAAAACTTGTTAGGATTGCGTTTGCTGGGATGAGTACACATCCTTTTCGATCTCGATAGTTGCTCTCTAATTTTCATCAATACTTGGATTTTTGGAGCATTAAGAGGAACGTAGTTATGAAATCTTTGGAGGGATGAACCTCGCCGCGCCCTTCTATTGGGGCTTCCTTGCCTCTGAGCCTAGGGAGGAGTTCGGGCTCGCTTGCACTCAGAGAAAGTTTGGGAGCATGGTCGAGCTTCACTCGGCTTTTCTTTCTCAGCGGGCCTACCCGGCTTGTCGATTCATCACTCTCCAATGGCTTCATCATCCTTGGCCTTGAAGGTCTCTTTGGCTCGGGCATAACCTTCAACCCGAGCCAGCATATCGACAAAGTCTTTGGGGTACTTTTTTTTTAGGAAGAATAGTAAATCATTCTTCTGAAGGCCATCCTTAAGTACGGCTATCGTAACTGACTGGTCCAAATTTTGGACCTCCAATGCAGCAGCATTAAATTGGGTGACATAAGTCCGGATGAATTTTCTCTTCTTCTGCTTGATGTTCATCAAAAAATTCGAACCTTGATGGGGATGCCAGCTGCTAATAAAGTGAGCCACAAACTGATGACTCATCTAATCAAAGAACAAAATGGTACCTGGCTTAAGTGCTGAGTACTAGTTTCTGACGGCTTTCTTAAGGATAGATGGAAAAGCTCGGCATAAAATAGCATCTGGCACATCGTGGAGCAGCATCATTATCCGAAAGGCCTTTAGATGGTCAACTGAATCGATGGTCCCATCGTAACTCTCAAACTACGAGAGCTTGAAGTTCGGCAGGATTGGTTCCTACATAATCCTCTGAGAAAAAAAAGGGTCAGTGCAAATATCATTACTGTGCGAGAAAGGAGTATGACAGAGTTTTTTAATTCGTCGGCTCATTTCTAGGAGCCTTTGATCCAGGAGATCTTCACGATCATTGATCTCTAGGATTTTCTGGTGGAATGGGTGCAAGGCTCCCCTTGGGTCGAGTCATGGTCCGAGTAAGGGTTCTCCATTCTTTACTTTCTTCTTTCGGAGGTCACCGATCGGCTAGCCTAAGTTGGCCGTTCCTAGATTGAATCATGGGGCTCCAGAGAAGTCTGCTCCAACTGAATCAATGATGGAGCTTGCTGATGTATAATCTACACCATCTCCATGAGATCACAAATCTACTGAACTAGCAGATTAAACTGCTCCGCATCCACCATGACTGCAGGTAGAGTTTAAGTTGCTGGAGCTGAAGTGGGAGCGGACAAGTCTGGATGGGATCTAACTGCAGAGGTCGTTGATTACCGGATCGAAGCTTTCTTGAGAGGCATTTTTTTTCGAAAAAAACTTTAGAGAGAAAGAAGAGAGATCACTGTTGAGCACTTATTTAAGAACAAAAAAATCTCAGTGCAGAGGCCCTTCCTCTAGCGTCAATCTTGTTGGTGCAGAATCTGATTGACGTTGGATCGAGTTGAAGTTGAGGAAGAAGAGATCGCTGTCAGTGACCTGCAAAATAAAATCTCATCCGGAGTCGATGGTGGTGGCTTCGGTAGGATTCTTCGATAATCAAAATAGCTCTTTTGGCCAACAGGAATAAAGTACTCAGAAAATAGTTCAGCAGAGTTTTGGAAAGAAAAAGAGTGCTTAGAGAAAATGTATGTGGAGGGTTCCTTTTATAGACAGAGCCTATAGTAGATAGATAGTGATAGCTAACACCGTTTGATAGTGGGCCGCTCGAGGTTGCCATCGTCTGTGGCAGACTGATAGTGACAGTCATCGCCATTTGGTAGCAGATCGCTGTCGTTTGTAGTAGACTGATAGTGACAGCCGTAGCCATCCGGTAGCTGGCCACTCAGGGCCATGCGAGAAGGGCATTGTCTACAGTAGAGTGATAGTAACAGCCATAGCCGTCTGATACCGAGCCACTCGGAGCCACACGGAGGGATGAAGATCTTTGACGTATGTCAATTCCAGAGGAGTTCAGACTTCTAAAGAATAATACAGATAAAGGAGATCATTTGAAAGGAATGTTACTTAAAATCTAAAAGTAATCTGCTAGAAAAATTTGGATGGAGTTCGATTGATGGAGAAGTCCAGAAGGAGTCCGACTGTTAGAGAAGTTCGACTGGTGGAGAAGTTCGACTGAAGGAGTTCGACTAGTAAAGAAGTTCGATTGAAGAAAAAGTCCAGAAGAAGTTCGACTTCTATAGACATCCATTTGAAAGGAGTCTGACTTTTGGAGAAACTTGACTGAAGGAGAAGTTTGAAAGAAGTTCTGAGAAATCCATTTGAGAAATCCTAAAAAAATCCATCTTAGGGAGAGGTCCAAAAGGAGTTCGACTCCTAGAGAAATTCATTTGAGAGAGAGGTCCAAAAGGAGTTCGACTTCTGAAGGAATCTGACTGAAAAAAAGGTTCGAAGAAAGTTTGGCTCCTAAAGAAATTCATCTGAAGGAGAAGTCCAGGAGGAGTTCAACCCCTGGAGGAATCTGACTGAAGGAGAGATCCGGAGGAAGTTCGGCTTCTGGAGGAATCCGATTGAAGGAGAAGTTTAGAAGAAGTTCAGCTCCTGAAGAAATTTGACTGAAGAAGAAGTTTGAAAGGAGTTCGGCTCCTTGAAAAATTTGACTGAAGGAGAAGTCTGGAGAAAGTTTGGCTCTTAGAGCAATCTGAATAAAAAAAAAGTCTGAAAGGAGTTCGACTCCTTAAGGCATCCGTCTGAAGGAGAGGTCCGAAAGAAGTTCGGCTCCTGGAGTAATCCATTTGAAGAAGACATCTAGAGGAAGTTTGGCTCCTAGAGGAATCCGACTGGGGTAGAAGTTTGGGAGGATTCGGCTCCTGCAGGAATCTGCCTGAAGGAGAAGTTTGGAAGGAGTTTGGCTCTTAAAAAAATTTGACTGAAAGAGAAGTCCGGAGGGAGTTCGACTTCTGGAGGAATCCGACTGAATGAGAAGTCTGAAAGGAGTTTGGCTTCTAGAGGAGTTCAGCCACTGAAGGAGTTCGGCTAGGGCTCGACCGCTGAAGGAATTCGGCTGGGGTCCGATCGTTGGAGGAGAATTTTTGATCGAAACTCTTTCATGGTTATCAGTTGCATTAGGCTAAGCATCAGGCTGGACTTTGGTGGGAGTGGAGGTTTATCTCCAATAGATATTTTTACAATGTTGCATATTATCTTGCCAGCTTATTGGTTCTTACTCCTATCCTTTATCTTTCCCACCTCTGCTCAACCATGGTTCCCTCCAGTAAAGTTATTTGAAGATCTTTTTAGCCTCGAAGTAGCAAGCTATGTAAGATGCTCCAAATTTATATTTAAAGAGGCATAAAGACATGTCAATGTTTTACTGACTATAAAAAAAATTGTAACTTTGAGGGGTCGGAATTGTAACTTCCTAAGTATTCTCCCTATCAATAGTTGATGGTTATGATGGATGAGTCTGTATGAGTGTCTGACCTAATTCAATTCTAAAGATTTTTTGATGATAATGTCCATCATCAAAAGGAAGTTATAGCACATACATTACCATAAGAATGAGTTGAGTCCAAGCTAAATTATGAGTTGCAAATCCAGTAGTATACTCACCATCATCTTAATAAAATCGTGGTGCCCTTTTCATCATTGGAACAAGTTTTACTTTTGGAGGCCCTTTTAGTGTGACTTCTAGTTTAATTGTGTTGGAATTTTTCTTTTTAACTTTTTAGTTTGATTGTATTGGGATTTTCTTAAGTTCTAGTGGAGTTCCAAGGAATCTCACATGTTTCCTTAAATGTAAAGGCTATGGAATATAAAATATTAACAAAGCTTTCTGTTGGGGATAAATTCCGCTCCTGCCGAAGTCCAATTCGATGCTCAGCCTAATGCAATCAGTAGCCATGGAAGAGCTTCAGTGGATGGGTCTTAGTCGAACTCTTACAGTCGACCGAACTGCTCAGCGGCCGAGCTCCTTCGAACCCCTTCAGTCGGTTGAACTTCTCAGCAGTCGAGCTCCTTCAAACTCCTTCAGCCGATCGAACTTCTCAGTGGCCGAGCTTCTTCGGACTCCCAGCGGTCGGATCTTAGTCGAACTCCTTCAACCGACCGAACTCTTCAGCAGTAGAGCTTCAGTCAAACTCCCACGAGAGCCGAAGTCCCCCTGCACTCCTCCAGCCAGACGCCTGCGGGAGCCAAACTTTCTCCAAGCTTTCCTTTCGATCAGACTTCTTCAAAAGCCGAACTTCTCCCAAACATCCTCTTCAACCGATCGAGCTTCTTCCAAACTCTCCAGCGACCGAGCCTTAGCCGCACTCCTCCAGCCAAATGCCTACGGATGCCAAATTTCTTCCAAGCTTTCTTTTTAGGAGTCCGAACTTTTTTGAAATCGATATATGCCGAAGTTCACCATGCCTACTTTCTTCGAGCCATGACTATTAAAGCTGGATGAATGGTCACCATCAGTTTGTCACAGGCGATGCTATAGACGGCTCCATCAGATCTCGAGCAGCCCACTACTATCGGACGGTATGGCTGTCGCTATTCGCCTGACGATACCATCCTCTCCGCATCAAATTCGATGCAGCCTCGAGCGGCCCGCCATCAAGCAGCTGCAGCTATCACCATCAAGCTCTGCCTATAAAAAAGATCCTCCAGATACGCTAACCTTAAGCTCTAAGCTCTTCTCTCTTCTTCTCTAAACTCTGTCGAACTCATTCCAGAGCACTCCATTCCTATTGACCAGAGCTAACTTGATCGTCGGAGAATCTTGTTGAAGCCACCCCCCATCAACTTCGGATGGGACTTTATTTTGTAGATCTCTGACGGTGATCTCGTCCATCTTCGCTCCAGCTAAATTCGACGACGATCAGTTTCTGGGTCAATAGATTGATGCTAGAAGAAGGGCTCGAACCTCCGAGGTTCCCTTATTCTTGAAGGAGTGCTCGACAATAATTTCTCTCTTTTTTCTCCGAAGATCTCTCTTCTTAGAGTTCATTTTCGAAGAGAAAATGCCTCTTAAGAGAGCCTCGACTCGATGATCAACGGCCTCCATGGTCCGATCCCATCCAGATCCGTCTACTCCTGCTTCAGTCCCGACAACTTAGGTTTCATCTGTACCTACGGTAGACGTGAAGCAGTTCAACCTGCTTGTCCGATAGGTCCGTGGCCTCATGGATGCAATGCAGGCCATGCAGCAGCCTCCGACGGTGACTTCATCAGAAAATTCGTCATTCGAATGTCAAAAATCGATTTTAAGGAAGGGTACTGGGGCCGGTGTACCTACCGCCCCTTGGAAAGAAAATAGAGAGTCGGAGATTCATGTTCGGATCATGGTTCTCCTTTGGAGGAGACCTTTTCCGTTTGTAGTTGGAAGTCCCCCAAGATCTACAACCAGGATGACGCCCTTGATCATAGGCTGCGGGAGATGGATCGGTGGATTGAAGAGCTCGACCACGTCGCCTTGGCTCATCATGCCGATGTCCGCACCAATCCTCCTTTCTTCCTTCAGATTATGCAAGAGTCCGTTCCACCGAACTTCAAGCTTCCTCAATTTGAAAGCTACAATGGAACCTCTGATTCGATTGATCATTTGGAGGTCTTCCAGACCATGATGCTACTCCACGATGCTTCAGATATCATACTGTGTCGAGCCTTCCCATCTATCTTAAAGGAAGCAGCGAAAAATTGGTACTCGATGTTAAAGCCGAGTACGAACTTCTCTTTTGACCAGATGAGTCGTCAGTTCACAGCTCACTTTATCAGTAGCCGACGTCCGTATCGAGGTTCGAATTCTCTGATGAACGTCAAGCAGAAGTAGGGAGAATCCATCCGGGCTTATGTCATCCGATTTAATGCCACGACATTGGAGGTCCGAGATCTGGACCACTCTATTGCGATGGTCGCACTCAAGGACGGCCTTCAGAAAAATGACTTACTGTTCTCCTTAAAAAAAAAAGTATCTCAGAGACTTCGTCGATCTGCTGGCTCGGACCGAGGGATATGCCCGTGCGGAAGAAGCCTTCAAGTTGAGGGATGAAGAAGCCTTAAGGGAGCGGCTAGCAGACGAGTATAATGGACCCACCGTCGATAGAGAGCCGAGCGAAGTTCGACCGCGCTTATGGACTCACTTTGGGAGTAGGTGGGCCCGAACTCCTCGAGCTCACCACCAAGAAAGCTCCGATAGAGGGGTGCGAAGAAGTCTTCCTCCCAAAAAATTTCGTAACTACGCCTCCCTCAATGCTCCTCGAGCTCAAATTCTCACTGAAGTTAAAAATCAGCTGCCAAAATTAGAAGGGTTACGATCTCCTCCAAATAAGTGCGATCGAAGCAAGTACTACCTCTACCATCACGATCACGACCACGATACTGAGGAATGCATCCAGCTCCGAGACGAAATTGAGGAGCTCATCAGAAAGGGACGGCTGGATAAATTTCTTCGACGCCAGTCTGAAGCAAGAGAAGATCGACCAAGGGTGCTGCCGTAACTAGAAACAACAAAGTCAGCCACCTCACGGCATCATCAACGTTACCCCAGGGAGGAACTTGGTAATCGGCGATTCGTCACCTCCCAGCATCAAAGTCAAGAGAAGCATGCTCCAAATTAAGGAGGCCAGCATGAGATAGAAAAGGTCGTCTGGCCAGGAGGTTATTGCCTGAAGAAATGGGGAGGAACAACACTACCACGACCCTAAAACACAAAGAATTCAGGGATGCATTGCCAGTAACTTTCTTTCAATAAAATTCTTTTCTTTCAATAATATTGTTTCTAGGTGCAAAAACTATGTGATGACAGAGAAAGAAGCAGTTAATAGTTGCCATGTTAGGAACAGGAGGAGAACCTTGTCCTAACACGAGCAGGTCAAAGATCTTTAACCTCAGTCAGAGATAAGATTTCTCCCGAGCGACTGCATCAACCTCGATCAGAGATAAGATCTTTTCCGAGCGACAACCTCGATCAGAGATAAGATCTCTCCCAAGCGACCACGTCAACCTTGGCTAGAGATAAGATCTCTTTCGAGCGATCGAGACAAGCTCAACTAAAGATAAGATCTCTTTCGAGCGATCGATCTCTCCCGAGCGACAACCTTGGCTAGAGATAAGATCTTTCTCGAGCGACCGCGTCAACCTCGCTAGAGATAAGATCTCTCCTGAGCGATCGAGACAACCTCGATCAGAGATAAGATCTCTCCCGAGTGAACCAAGACAACCTCGTCAGAGATAAGATTTCTTCCGAGTGACAACCTCGACTAGAGATAAGATTTCTTCCGAGTGATCGAGCCAACCTCAGCCAGAGATAAGATCTCTCTCGAGCGATAACCTCGACTAGAGATAAGATCTCTTTCGAGCGACCGTGTCATCCTCGGTCAGAGATAAGATCTCTCTCGAGCGACAACCTCGATCAGAGATAAGATCTCTTTCGAGCGACAACCTCGATCAGAGATAAGATCTCTCCCGAGTGATCGAGCCAACCTCGACGAGAGATAAGATCTCTTTCGAGCGATCGAGCCAACCTTGGCTAGAGATAAGATCTCTCTCGAGCGACAACCTCGGAGCCAATTTCGATCGGAGATAAGAACTCTCCCGAGCTTCGAAGAACCTCACCCACAGCCCATTAGGCATAGAAGGAGAACCTCGTCCTAACGTGAGCAAAATCAAAGGCTTCATTCACCTTAGACGAGATGGAGGAAGAGATCCTGACAACGGCCCTTATGTGCCTCCACAGCCTGTTAGAAATAAGAGGAGAACCTCATCCTAATGCGAGCAAAGTCTAAATCCGAGCTCCGAAGTCCATAGGAGACAGAAACTCCATCAATTTCGACTGTAGGAGATAAGATCTCCTTCAGGGCAACCTCGGCTGTAGGAGATAAGATCTCTCTCGAGCGCACGCATCAACCTCGAGCGTAGGAGATAAGATCTCTTCCTAGGCAACCTCGAGCGTAGGAGATAAAATCTCTCCTGAGGGTTTGGGCCAACTTTGGCTGCAAAAGATGAGACTCTCTCGAAACAACCTCGACCACAGGAGATAAGATCTTCCCCGAGCGTCCGCATCAATCTTCGACCGTAGGAGATGAGATCTCCTCCGAGGGTCTGGGTCGATCTCAGCCGCAAGAGATAAGATCTTTTCCAAGGCAAACTCGACTGCAGGAGATAAGATCTCCTCAGAGCGTCCGCATCAATCTCGGCTAGAGATAAGATCTCTTTTGAGCGACCGTGAAAACCTCGACTAGAGATAAGATCTCTCCCGAGCGCCCGAAGCCAATCTCGGCTAGAGATAAGATCTCTCCTGAGTGATCGAGACAACCTCATCCAAAGATAAGATCTCCTCCGAGGATTCTGACCGACCTCGACTGCAGGAGATAAGATGTCCCCCGAGGCAAACTCGGTTGCTAGAGATAAGATCTCTCCCAAGTGACCGCGACAATCTCGGCTAGAGATAAGATCTCTTTTGAGCGAGCGCGACAACCTCGGCCAGATATCGGATCTCTCCCGAGCGCCCGTATTGATCTCGACTGTAGGAGCGAAGATCTCCTCCGAGTCAGTCTCGACTGTTGAAGACAATGTCGCCCCCGATGAGCTCAACCCTCGACCTCGACCGTAGGAGATGAGGCCTACTTCAACCTCGGCTGGAGATGAGATCTCCCCTGGACTTCAACTTCAACATCAACTTTAGCTAAAGATGAGATCTTCCCTGAGCTTCAACCTGAACCAGCACGGAGCCTAGAAGAAGACTTCGACAGTCGCCTTTTCCGTACTCTCTTCCTTCGAGTTTCGAACTCGAGAGTGGGGGGGACTATTGTTGGGGATAAATTCCGCTCCTATCAAAGTCCAATTTGATGCTCAGCCTAATACAACCAGTAGCCATGGAAGAGCTTCAGCGGACGAATCTTAGCCTAACTCTTACAGCCGACCGAACTGCTCAGCAGTCGAGCTCCTTTGAATCCCTTCAATCGATCAAACTTCTCAGCGATCGAGCTTCTTCGGACTCCTTCAGTCGATCGAACTTCTCAATGATCGAGCTTCTTCGGACTTTCAGTGGTTGGACCTTAGTCAAACTCCTTCAACCGACTAAACTCTTCAGCAGCAGAGCTTCGGTCGGACTCCTGCGAGAGCCGAAGTCCTCCCACGCTCCTCCAGCTAGATGCCTGCGGGAGCCGAACTTCCTCCAAGCTTCTCCTTCGATCGAACTTTTTCAAGAGTCGGACTTCTCCCAGACATCCTCTTTGGTCGGTCGAGCTCCTTCCAAACTCTCCAGCGATCGAGCCTTAGCCGCACTCCTCCAGCCAGACGCCTATGGAAGTCGAATTTCTTTCGAGCTTCCTCTTCAGAAGTTCGAACTCTTTTGGAATCGATATATGCTAAAGTCCGCCATGCCTGCTTTCTCCGAGCTACGGCTATTAAAGCTGGATGAACGGTCACCATCAGTCTGCCACAGACGATGCTACAGGCAGCTCCGTCAAACCTCGAGCAGTCCATCATCATCGGACGGTATGGCTGTTGCTATCGATCTGACAATACCATCCTTTTCACATTAAATTCAGTGCAGTCTCGAGCAGCCCACCATCAGACAGCTGTAGCTGTCACCATCAAGCTCTGCCTATAAAAAGGATCCTCCAGATATGCTAACCTTAAGCTCTAAGCTCTCATCTCTTCTTCTCTAAACTCTGTCGAACTCATTTCAGAGCACTCCATTTCTGTTGGTCAGAACTGACTTGATCGTCGGAGGATCCTATCGGAGCCACCCCCTATCGGCTCTGGATGGGACTTTATTTTATAGGTCTCCGGCGATGACCTCGTCCACCTTCGCTCCAACTGAATCCGGCGATGATCAGTTTCTGCGTCAACACTTTCTTTTAATATTCTTTTCAATTTTTGTATATATTGAGGCCGATCAAGAGTTCATGGTATGAAGCCGCAGTTGAGAGGATTTATTGGTGAGAGGCTAGGCATCTTTTGTTGAAACCTTGTGAAAATCCAAGGTGCAATGCTGAAGTTCCAATTAGAAGTAAAGGTGTAAGGCCTTCTTGTTCTGATTATAACTTATAGTTATTTTTTAGTTCTTTTCTCATAATTTTCACTTGTAGTTTTATCATAATTACCTCTAGTTAAAATTTTAAATTTTATTTATGCTTTGCGTTGTGCTGCTATAATCTCATGTAGATGGGAGAATCTTATAGGATTCCTTATATACATTAGATTTAGTGTTAGAGTAGGATTTAGATTTCTAGTTGTTTTGCTCAGACATTGTGACATATACATGCATATAATATAAACTCTAGTTTTCTTCAAATTTGAATTTTACTTAGTTCCAAAGGTAATATATTTATTTGATTAAAAATATGCTTTCAAATTTTGTCTTTTTGCTTTTGAATTTTAAACTCCTAGCTCCAAATTGATTTCAAACTCTTGGCTATTGAAAATCTTGTATTGCTTACTTTCATGCTTGAGTAAGTTGTAAGTGCGCAGGAAATTCTTTTCCTGTTCGGGATAGTTTGAGGGCATATTGAGATCATGCTAGTATCATCATAAAATATTTGCATCCCAAATTATCGAATACTCACATACATTCTCATTTTACATCCGTAATTTAAACTAGTTGCTTCACGATCGAACTCTGATAATATGCTATACATTTGTTTCATGGCCTTCGCTTGCACTTGTTTCCGAAAGCCATCAATGATTTGCAATAGGCTAAAGCTACATACACATCCAAGACAACTCTCTTTACTGATGGCCAATAAAACATAGTATGAAGATCATTCAAACACATAAGCTCTAGCTAGCTCTAATACCACAATAACTAACCCATTGATTCCAAAAAAATAAAACTCTCAAAGGGATTGCTTGCCATGACAAGCTAATGAGAGTTTTCACTACTTGACAAATGATTGATTGCCAACTTTGAGACAATGAAGAGAATGCTGACGAGTTGAACCTTGTAGCTCTGATACCAAGAAAATAGTAAAAAAGCAGAATATTTTGTTTCACATTATTAAGAAGTTTAGACCTCTATTATGTCAAGCGCCATAAATATGTGGTATGTATAAAATACATGCACTTGCTATACATGGTAAAGATGCAAAATAGGTGCACTAGTTTCACATAGTGCTGACATATGATGTATGTGACTTGCATAGAAATTAGATGTAGATATATTACATGAACACCTCCATTGTCCATATGATAAGCATATGATGCTCACACAAGGCAGGATATTCCATGTTAAACAACATGCAATCATTCCATATTAAGTAATAATTATAATAACACAATTAATGAAATCATTAACCAACTATTTTGGCCATGTTGCGATTTTTTCACTCTACACCATTCTTTTTCCCAAAAGCCATTACATTTTGCAAAAGATTGGATCAATTCAATGATTATCATGTGCTAAATATCTTGTATCTTAAGCTTGTTTTAATAGTAATTATCCATCTAAAAGTAATTCCTCAAAGTACTTCCTTGTGGATTATAATTTAACAACATTATTAATATAGTAGTGTAGATATATAGATAAATTAAAGAATTTTGCCATTTCATAGCATAGCTCAAAAATTTTCAAATCTTCATGCTTTTAATAAAAAATCAATCCATAGATAAGACAATCAATCAAGTATTAGTGTGTAATTGTGCATGTGGTTATATGATTGGGATCGACCAATTCATCTCCTTTTTCTCCAAGATCTATATGTATCCATGATTTTCTAGCCAAAGCATGCACTTAATAGATCACTTCTTGAGTTGATTATTCTACCTCACGAATAAACTATTTAAAAATTACTCTCTTCACATACATGATATAGCAAATAAAAAAAACTATATGTAGAGAATTGGCTTATCTTTTACACTAAATAGGTAATTTCTTTTCAACCAAAAATCCTATTTTCTAGAATCAATTCTTAAAATATATACATACACAAAACATGAATTAAATGATAGGAGTTATCTAAACACCTTCTATGAGAAAACAATTGGGGCATGCGGAGCATATAGATCTATCAATTATTTTTTAGAGCTATATCATTTTGCTTCACTTAATATAACATCTAGCTTGTTGATATTTAAGGAAATGTTTCACATATTTTGTGGTGTTCCAAAAGAATATTTGCTTGCTTGCAAGTTATTATGGATTTGATTTTTTCTGAATACTTTGGCAACATGCAGGGATTGTTTGCTCAGTTTAAGTAGTTCATACATTTGGCTTTCCCTAAAGATTATTCCCATTCCTCCGACCAAACGAGGACCCCTAAAACAAGCAAAAAAAAAAAAAAAAAAAAAAAAAAAAAAAAAATCCCGAAATCCTCGACTCAGTGAGTTACTCTGAAACTCAAACCGATTCCAAAGCGTTTGGGATGAAAATCACCTATGAATTTATTCTTTCCTACTAGATAATTATTTTTTGATATCGTTTCTTCTAATAATTGGGTAGAAAAATACAAAACCTGGGGTGGCTTTATCATCACCGTCATAAAAACCCGGGCCTGGGTAGGGTTTCTTCTCCATTCGACGCACCATCTCGTCTCCTTCCCTATTCTCGTCGCCGCCCATCCTCTCTCCCCCCCCCCTCTTCTCTTCTCCTCTCTCGTTCTTTGCCCTCCCGATAGCGGCCGGCCACCGGCACCGGCCTAGCTCCTGTGGCGAGATCTACCCGGCGGCGCTGCTCTCCTCGGCGACGAGCCCTCTTCAAGATCGCAAGGTTAGCCCTTTCACCTCTCTTCTCGACTTTCTCAATTTTCCTCCTCTGTTTTACTAATCTATATGCCCAATTGCTACATCCTTCCCTCATTTGGACAAAAGTCCCTACATTAATTCATCACGCAAACCCTAATTTTCCTTAAACCTAACTATTTGATTCATTGCATGTGCTCTTCCGCGTAAGCTTGGACTATTGGAGTGGGCTCTCTCCTCTCTCTCTCTCGCGTCGTTGGTAGTAAAATATATTTCTTTTCATGAATAGTTGGAGAAATGTCACGGTATCTTGTTATTATTCCATCCGTAAATTGTTTTTTTCCCCAAAGAAAGAGATGGTTTTAATGCTTGGTGCTGTCTATTCCGTATGTGTAGTTTAGTATTTAATATGCTCGTCAATGACCTACGGTTATTGTAGATGTTTTTCGTGATCTTATACAAATGTGCTTATTTTGTATGCTATTATTACTTTGATAAAAATACGATAAGTATACAATTATTAATTTGTTACCGACTCTTGAATACAAAGTTTATTGGGAACTTGGTCGAGTCTATGACAATACTTGACTTACGTCAAGTAAATTTTCTGCATTTATTTTATTTTATTTTATTTTTATTTTATTTTTTTTGGGTGCATGTGAAGGATCCTGAACAGTAGACTTGAATAATGTGACATTTCAGTTCAGTGGAGAAAATAAAAGCATCTCGTCAAAACCAGCTAGATAATGGAAATCGAGGAAAAATGTAATGTGAAATACAAGCATATAAAATCACTAATAGTGCATGGAGACAGCACTGGTTGAATTTTGCTCCCAAATGGGGATAACAAATGGTTGAGAAATGATAAGTCCATTTCAGCCATCAACAAGGCTTTTGATAATCTGGATGATGTCTTTCAATGAGAAAACCAGTGGAACAGATCGATCCCATTTGCCAAATCCTAGCAATGATACTTTCTCATTCTTGGATCTCCAACAGCCTGCATCCTATCACCTCTTCATTTCTTTTTACTATTTTCGCACCAAATTTTTTATTTTCCTCTTCTTATCCTCTGTAATTTTCTTCTGGTTTCATATGCCTGATTTAATCAAGTGGTGGATCGACGACATCGTCCTTCTAGGAAAAAATAGAACTGAAAATTTTCTCTCAATGGGTGTAAAAAAAAAAAAAATTAGTCACATACATACATACATACATACGGGACTAGCTTGTCATTGAAAATACAAGTAAAACTATCAAATAACTGTCTGATACTACATAGCCTGGCATTGAAAAAATAACTTAAATATAAAATAACCGTCTAATATCTGCAATATTAATTTTGATGGAAAACTGAAAAGCAAGACATAATGTGTGGAGATAATTAAGAGAAAAGGAATGAGATAGAGAGGTAAACTGTTTTTGGGTGGGCCATGAATGTTCAAACCCGTTATAGTGAGTAGGCTAGGCAATGATAATTGAAACCTTACATTGGTGAACGAGAAGTGGTTGGCTAATATGTCCATTTCACATGCTTAGATAAGGTCCTCCCATCCAACTCCTGAAGAAAAAATAACAAAAAACAATGCCATCTCACCTATAACTCAAGATTCCACAATTTTCTTTACCACATCAGACATAATCTGGCATTTTATTAAATCTAATTATCTTTGCTCTTCGTACTAATCCAACAAAACCCATCTTTATAATCGTGTAAAAAATTGCTTTCCAGCAATAAGCATAAATGCATGGTCCATGATCCCTCGAACACTATGATTTGTATGAAAAAATAAAGGCAAAACAAAGATAATAAGAGTATATGAATGTCATCATATAGACTTAAGTTTGCATAATTGAACTAAACAAAGAAAATTTGTCAATTTGTGAATAAAGAGTTGGAGGTTAGCTTCATTAAAGGAAATCCCAATTGTCTCAGAGTTGGAATTGGATTTTGAGGGAGACTGTTGTTACTGAATGCGGTGAATCCTGTTGGATTTTGAGAGGAGATTGGACACTCGTATCATATTTAAGATTTGTGAATTAGCCTAAAGGGAGAGGATGCCACTACACATCAAGGAGGAGCAATTCAACCAATCAACGAGTAAGAGAGATCAGGGAGAGGCTGAGGTGGATCTTCATGTAGGGGTTAATATCTTATTTGAGAAAAGTTCAAGTCCTAATATTCAAAGTGCTATTTAAGTGAAGTGTCTTTGAATAAAGAAAACATTTATAATGTAAAAAAGTTCAAGCTGTGCTGTTCAATGTAAAATAAAGATTTGAATAAAGGTTTGGCAAACATTATTTGATCTTTCTTCTGATAAGCTAAATGTGATGCTTTTCCCCTGAACCCACTTTGATCTCTCCTCTTTGTTCATCAATCTGATCTCTCCGCTTTGGTTGGCTGTTGAGTTCGCTTTCCCTAGCTTGATTAGAAGATCTGTTTTGAGCCTTCAGCCTCATTGCTCCAAGCCTTGCAACAGACAGCAATGCTCCTCCCAAGCAGTCTAGATCCAATGGCATTCTCTCCGTATCCAAGGGAACCATGTACAATGGATATCCCTTAATCCTTTCAATCTACATATGGTCCTCCTGTCCTTTTCAAGGTTTCAAATCCTGACTTAAGTGTACTGGATCGGGGATTGTTGCATAGCTTGGTGAGCCATCAGTAGATACATGGCGTATCGGACATCATGCTGTACTACTATGTAAATGGTTTGGGGCATATTATGATATTTGAAATCTTGGTCCTTATTCTGATAATTGTCAGATGATTATGGGTTTGCTTGATGAAGGTGAGCTTTCTGTCTTGTTGCTTTAGATGATGATGTAAAGGGTTTTAATGCTTGGTGTTTAAACTAAGAAATGATTATCATTTATTGACTATATTAGCAACCACCATAGGGAGCAAAAACGTTTCTGCCTGTGGGCACTGTAAATCATTAATTATACTTCTATTTTTTCATCTATTTATCACATTCGATTGAATGATTGGTCTCAACTAGATGCATCCATTTTTTCCATCAATGAATGATGTAGCACTGGTTGGGTGCATTGTTTTTCCAGTTTAAACTCAAGAATCCTTAATAAATTTAACATTGTTTTCTTATTTCTTAATCTTTATTTTTCTATTGCATCAAGTTATTGATTAATGACAAATATTTCTGAACCATTTGACTAACAGAACTGCTTCATGTATGATTGTCAAGACTGTATGCAATTGCAAGTTAGCAGCCTAAGTTGGGAAATATGTGAGATTAACACGTGAATTTATATTGCAACAGTGTGGCAGTATCTATTCTCAATTGGATAGTCATCAACAAGAGTCTTATGTTTACTTTTTATAAGGGATTTACAATAAAAATAACACGGCAATCATGTGATAGAAAAAGTTTTTTTTTGTAGGTAATCAATGTCAATTTTGTTTGTGATATATATTCTTGCTGTATATGTTATATATTTCTGCAATTGACAAACTCCATCTTATGACCACTTACAATTTTTTTTCTTTCATTGTTGTTCATCTTTTTACTTGCTCTGTAAAATATGTGTGGAAATTTCACAGTTTATATAGTTTACAAATTAACTTCTAATTTTTCTTTCTTGCAGGTTTTATAAGTGTTAATGGACATGGAGTTTGTTGTTTGATCAAGTATTGAAGGGTTCTAGATCTTGTGTATCTTTATCAATTAGCAAAGGCCAAGTTAAATAATAAATATAGTCTATAGAAACAATGGAGATACAGACTTCAGGGAAACCTATTGATACTTTGGTAGAGAAGGTGCTTTGCATGAATATCCTTTCTTCTGATTATTTCAAAGAGCTTTACAGATTGAAAACTTACCATGAAGTTATAGATGAAATTTATAATCAAGTTGATCATGTGGAACCATGGATGACTGGCAACTGTAGAGGTCCTTCCACAGCATTTTGTCTTCTCTATAAATTTTTTACAATGAAACTCACTGTCAAACAAATGCATGGACTACTGAAACACCCTGATTCTCCATATATTAGAGCTGTAAGTATCATCATCCAAACTTTTTCGTTTTTTGTTTAATTTTATTGTATTATGTTCGTTGAATCACATTCTAATCTGCCTTCAAATTCGTTACGACTTAATATCTACTATTATGATGTTGATTTGGTCATTATTGAAGTAGAACTTATTGATACATGCAAGTTTAATATAACTATTGGCAACCATACAACAAGGATAGAATAACGTAGGTGGCTAGTTGTATGTAATAAATTGATTATAAGCTTATCTATTAGTATCAGGAGTTGGTGTTGGAGTGTAGAAGAGGGGTTCTCAAAAAATTTAAGGCAAGAATGCAGCTATGATATGTCTGAATAGAAATATACTAATATGCAAGTTATTTGAAATAGATGCCTTTTCTATCATATTTTTATAGAAATGCAGGATGAAGATTTTAAAAAAGATAAGGAAGCCATGTTTCTAAATTTCTTATTAAGGACTGATTTGATAAAATATGGTGGTGATAAAAGTTTCTTATTTTACTATCGGATGGATGTTTCAGGAAGCTGGTTTGGGGCACCAGCAGGTTCTAGGAGCATCTTTGACAATCTGAGCTGAGGTTTATGTATGGTTTCTCATATAATTAAAATGAGCTAACTTAAGAAACAATTATTAGCAACCTTATGGTATCAATCCAGTTGTACAAGGTGATACACTTTGTCGTGTTTCCAATCTAGAACTCATAAAGATAGCTTAGTTACCCAATCTAGATGTGTAGCTTAAAAAATTTAGGTATAGAGCACATAGAGGATTCATCTATATAATGTAACATTTATGTGTTTTAATTTTTCCTAGACAAATGCATGATTCTGGAAGTAAGGAAAATATTCATGATTGAACTAAAATTAGTTTTGACAAAATAGAAATCATGGTAAATAAATACTAAATTTCATGAATGGTGGCATTATTAGGAATCTGGTGTGAGGGCCTCGAGAGGCTCTATTGTGGAACAGCAATTGGGTGGAGATTCTATGTGTTAAGAGGTGGTCAATTATCTAAAATGAAAAAATATGTATAGAATTTTGTATGTTGCCATATGGTGGAAGGATATTTTTGATTTTGCTGTATCTTTTATTGAATTTTCAGTTAATCTCGCTGATAATTAAATAGTGAAAATACCACTTTTATGTGGAATTTAGGACCTACTGAATCTGAGAAATTAATGGTGTGCTGAAAGTTTTGTCCCTTCAATCATTAGCTTAGTTAGTTGATAATACAATTAACTAGAAGATGTAGTCAGTTGTGTACATCAAATTCCTTATTCTTACTTTTAACTCTTTAGTCCAGGACAATGTATGCCATATACAAAATGGGTGGAACGGTATGATCATAGTGGAATTTAAACAAATATATCTTTTTGGTTGTCAGATACTTGAAACTAATAAATTGTCTTGCAATTCCATTCCGTATTATGAGAGGAAGTGGTCGATAGGGTTTACAACCATCATGAAATATGGTCGTTTCCTCCAGTCTGCTTGGCCTTAGCGTTAATCATGTAAGGACTGATAAGCTTTTCTTAGGGTTAGCCCGAATTGCTTTTCTATATTATATAACATATAATCAATATTGACTTCTCACGCTGGTTTAGAAGGCTAACCTAGTCCTTCATGAGGTGCGGGTTATTGGCTTTTGTTATATGAGCCTTTTTTTCCCTTTTGGTTAGGATGTTGCTGTCAAAATTGATAAAATATAAGGTTGGTGTGGTCTAAAATATTGAGATTTTCATAATTATTTATATTCTTCTCACAGAATAAGCATTTCTGTCCTCTGGTTCAGCCTGATATTATTTCTTTTAAATATTGAATTATGATATCCATTCCTAATAAACTGGCATATCCTAGAAACTAATCGAATACTTGCTAATTTCTTTGTGTCCCAAAACCACTTTCGATTTGTTATGATATCAGGGTGTATAAAGGTGTGTTGGCTAGGATAAGGAAACTATGTGGCCCAAAATTTCAGCCCTCATAGGTGGATGTTATAAAGATTTTGGATCAGCTTGGTCCAAAATGACAAATTTGAAAGGTTAGAAATTGCAATCCATAACATGTTATTGCCAACCTTATGGATATGATTTTGCATGTAACGTTATTTCTTTTCCAATTGCCTTTACATTAAATTTTGTATTTTCATTTTTTTCCCCGGGTTGGTGGTTGGTGATGTGTGTAGTGATGTGGTTCTTTGACTGGGCGGATGGGTGGGTATGGATGCATCCTAGTGTTCCTGGTACATAACATTTAGGTGTGCTTGTCGCCTATGTACATGCAATGCTTGATTTTTAAGTACATTCTAGCATGTCACTCATGAGTTAGCTAGCTCTAATGGAGTAGTTATTTCAAGTGATTTTCAGATTGGCTTCCTCTACTTGCGATATGTGGCAGATCCAAAGACATTGTGGACTTGGTATGATCCCTATATCAAAGATGATGAGGTATGGATCTCTCTTCAGTTTTTAGCTTGTTATGGTCTATAACTATCATAAAGTGATTATTCTTGTAAATGGTTATTGAAATATACATAATATTTTTCTAATAACATAAGTGGGGGCCCCCCCCCCCTCTCTCTCTCTATTTTTTTGAACTACCAAGTGATCTTGTATAATTTGCTGCATGCCCAATATAATTGATTGTGATGTTCTTAATTATTTAATTTTATAAAGGATCTACAGCCAAAGTAAATCATAAGATCTCAAATGCCTAGCTTATACTAGGCCTTTCTAGGGTTACATTCGAGACATAACTGATACTTGAGGCTCATGGAATTGATCGATTCTCAGTTTATTTGTGTAGAAGTAGAGATTTGAGAAGTGGAACTGATGAATCCAACATATGATGCACCCCATTTGATGAATCATTTGAGCTTTGTGAATTAGATACTTGATGACAAAAGAAGTGCTTTAACACCGGATACATCTTTATGGAAGGAACAGAAAAAGAGGTGGGAAATACCTTAAAAAAATCTTTAAGGAAGTTGTGTGAGATGCTTCTATAGTGGCTAACTGTAGTAAGTATGGCACAAAGCAAAGCCAGAAATTTTTCTTTTTTTTAAAAAGAATAAACAAGTGATGCCGAAGATGGATTGAGGAGCTTTTATTAATTGAGAAAATTGTTTCTTTTTTGTTAAATGTGATATTCGCCTTTTCAATAAACCTGTCGGTTGAAAGTGTACATGTATTTATTGTTTTAGAGCTCATGTCTACTGTTATCACCTTTGCTTTTTATGAATATCTTTTTAAAATATTTGAAGTACAGACAAAAGGATACTTAAGTAGTGTCCTTAAAACCACTTGCGCAATTGATTTATTTATATTTTTGCATTTTTTTAACGACTTTCTGTAAGCGAAGTCTTATTTCTCAATTTTAAATTAACAGTCTTCTAGCCACAGTCCATATTAGCATGAAATTGGTTAACATAATGTGAAATATTTTGATGCTTCTGCCTAGATTTATCCAGACGGTGCATCTGACTTGAAGTTTTTAACTCATGATCAGTAGCTTGAGGCTTTTGGGTTGATGGCTCTAAAGAAGATATTGATGATCGGTCTAGTACAATTCAGTTGCTCTATCAACACCTTTTCTTTTAGAAGATCTGCCAATAGGGATGTGATCCAAGGCCAGATTAGGAACAGGCATTTGCAAGGAAGATGTCCTTCCAAGAAATTTTCGAGCACAGGTCGTTCATGATTTAAAAGTGAAATGTTTGCATCAACAAGATATCATGTTTCTTAAGAAAGCATCTATTTGTAAAGTTGCTACGCTGATGATAGTATAAGAAACTTTTCTAAGTTGCTTATAGCCAAATGTAGAGCTTAAGGATAAAAGACAATCAGAATATTGAGGTAAGGCTTTAGTTTCTTCATCATGGAAGACTGTAAATACCTAAATTAGGAGGAGTTGCTGGAGCAAGGAAGCTTTTTTTTTTTTTTGAATGGTAAAGCGGTGCTTAGGAAGCAATGGAAAAACTAGTATATAATATTGCAAATGTAATGGAAGTTAATCCTTTTGCTACCATACAGTAAAGAAGTGCAAGATACAAGAATTTGGGAAATGATAAACTTTTAAGTGTAAGCATGCCTTTTCAAACTAAGCTGATAGTGATAAATTAGTGCAAGCAATATAAAAGTACAATGTAGAAAACTTAGGCCGGTAGGAGAAACTATATTTTTGAGTTGTATTATGTAATTCTTTTGTCAGCTAGACGTGTCCTTTGGACATATATTACCTTATCAATTTGTTGTAGAGAGCTATGTCTCATGCTTATTTCATAAAAAAAATTTAAGCAGATGATTTTAATGTCATTAGTCTAGGATAATGAGTTTGTTTCAAAGAGACGGGAGCCCATTGAGAAGTTCCATTTTGTTGAATAAGGTACTTACCCCCTTGTTTCAAAATGATTGGAAGAACATGAGAAGCTAACCAGTGCTTAGGTGGGGCTGAAACTGGGAACGTTTGGGTCTATTTTTGTGCAATTGAAGCTTGTTCTATATCAATAGGGTCAGAACGTTGAATCAAAGCCCAATGCAGTTCTACCTGGGTTGGATTAGTTGGAGTTTCAGTGTTGGTTGATCCATAAGCTTTTTCATGTTAAATTGGGTTATAAATATCTCAAACACATCATAAGGAACATCTATTATCTATAAATTGAGTTACCTGATTTTCCTAAATATATGGTTAATGGAAGGAAGGGTATAATAAGATATGGGCATTATTAACTTGCTCTCTGTGTAATTTTTATTAACAACAACATATGGCTGTCATTAGCGCATATTGGTAGTTAACTAATAGATGTCATTATTTGTAGTATGTGGATTTGAGGTAGGTTTAGATTCCAATTAGATCACATTTGATCCGTGTACAATCTGCATTTGAGGTAGAGCATATTTTTCAATCTGAGCCTGATCCAAATGATTTTGGTTCAGGGTGAAATCCTGATTGGCATGAGGTTGATCCAATTCTGTTGTAGCTCTATACACAAGGATGAGTGTTTTTGCATTATGGGAGCCTAATGTGATATGTACTAGAGTCGAGCAAATCGTCAAGCGTAAATTTGCTATGAACTCAAAAACTCCATGAAGCTTTTTGACGGTCTGCTATACAATCTTAAGTTTGTCGATTATATTCCTTTAAGATCTAGAGGTGCTAACTTAGTTCCTTTGTCAAGTTCAAACATTGGCTGGCAGAATCATATGCTTAGGGCAGTCTACCCACTCTGAGATCTTGCTTACGATCTCTCCTCTTTACTTTTCCAAGCTTACTGTACTAGCATTGAGAATTTCCCCTGACAACTGTTACATCCAGCCTTATTTTTGTTGTCACCGTCAAGTCCTTGTATTTTTTATTCCAGTCTGAAACATAGACATCAATATCAAGGAAAATGAATCATCAACTAAGGGTCATGACAATCATTCACACTGTATGGAGGGAGTTGGAAGGATTCTTCTCTACAAATATGATATTATCAATGAACCCCAAGCATGAAAACCCAAACGTACACATACGTGTATGGAAATAATTTCTCCTGTAAATAATGTACCTTTAGTTGGGTATGAAAAGGAGAAGGAGAAAAGATTTGTAATCCCAACTGGCTAAGAATCAGTCCTCTTTAATTAGCTATCGTGTAGGAGTGATCAGAAAGTAGTTTTTGACAATAGTAGCCTGCATGTGCACGTAGCTTCATTCTTGATCCACACCTTCAAAGCATTACCAGGTCATTTGTAACCTTTAGAGAGTGGTGTCACTTACATTAAACTGTTGTTTCTGTGCTAGTTGATTCGACTCTATATTCTTTTTGCTCCCTGTACTTTCTTGAAGATTATAAAACTTTTGGAACAATTTCTGTGTTAGTGGTCATGGAGAAATAGTTGCTTTTCTATATGTTTCAAAGAAAATATGCATGTTTCTAGCAATTCACTTGATAATAATTCAGACAGTTGTTAATTTTCATCTGTTGTTTTGCAGGAGTTCTCTCCTGGGTCTAATGGTCGGATGACAACCATGGGGGTATATGTACGCGATCTTCTTCTTGGACAGGTGGGATATGTCTTTGCCTATTATGTGCTTTAATCTCATAGATAATGCGTATTGTGTCTTGCTTGAGTCATTTTACTTCTATGTAGACTTTTACCATAAAGTTAGTTGTTTGTAATGGTAGTTGAAAGGTAATTGATTTGGTAATAAAATGGCTCATCTTTGGATGTGAGATTCTGAGCTTAGGTTTCCATAATGGAGTTTGCTTTGAGAGGAGATGACATCTCTGTCAACAATTTTCTGTAAGGTTTGTAATGTTGATCTTGAAATGAACGTGTTCTCTAAAACAGTAGTATGCTGTTTAAATTATATTGTCAGTTACTTTCCTGGTTGTCAATTTTTTGAGCACTTATGCTACTGCTTCATGCTGATAATTTATATTGGTATCTCTGTGCATATTATAGGCAAGCCTCTCTATTTTTGCAATAACACTTCTGTTTCAGAATGCACTCGACCAATTTAGGCTTGTCTATATGTTAGTGAGGTAGATGGAATGACAATGCCAAACTGTATGGTAATGTGAATTATGATAATTTGCTGACCCTTTGAATGTTAAAGTAGTTGACAAGGCTGAATAAAAGAACTGACTAATATCATGTCCTACATGTCTCCTGTTTCTTGTCATCATATATGGTATAGAAGCCATCCTGGTCTTGAAGAAAGATTGGAGGAATACTGCAATTTAAGGGGATATCAAATTTATCATCAAAATACTCTGTTCATACAAGCTTATCATTGCATGCGCTTACATGGTGGACACCTGAACTCCTGTATGCTCGCTCACATAGATGCCCACCACCTCCACCACCAAATTTCTAGGGTGTCTTCCCTACCAAGCTGTGAGCATTTGTTCTATACAAATAAGACTGAGATCTGATTATACTTCGATCCCATGTCCCTAAATACCTTGTTTTTGTGAAGATTGGATTCCCCATTCATTGCTTTTTAGATGGATGTTCAGAAAGTATGTTCTTTACCACTCCATTGGGAACGTAGGAAGAAAGAAAACCTTGAGTAGGAGGGAAAGCATTTGGCTCACTTGTGGTGTTGCAGGGATTCATTCCTCTCTTTAGTTTAAATATCAGTAAAATGAGAAATCCCACCTCTAAATGCAAGGCTGGATTTTGGCTAGAGATCTTTAGGGAGTTCTACATGGAAGCTAGTTGGGAATTTTTTCATAACTAAGGTTAGATTCTTGTCGCCTTTCCAAGTTAATTGTGGTCTCAATAAGTTGACTCTATTGGGATGAGCCATGGATGAAACTACTGATCCATGCTGGACTTGGTCTGTGAAAAAGGATGCTAATATTGAACGGGACTGCAGATGCAGGGGATAAGACACCTTGCTTTTGAATGCATTGCTTTCTTAGTTCCCTTTGTGCTCTCTCCATCTGTCCTCACCAACAGACTGTAATTTTCCAACAAAAGAAGAAACCATGAGTACAACTGCCTCAAGGATGGGAACTTAGGAGGGTGAAAGATTCTTTCTTTAGGCCGTGTAGCCAGAAGGAAGAAGGGTTGAGGAGGGAGGTGCAACAACAATGGGAACTTTTTATTTTTTTATTTTTTAATTTTTAATATAGAGTTCTTTGATTTTGATGTAATGATCACTTGAAAAATAGGGTGTAGTGTTGTATTAAGTTCAGAGGGCAGGTATCAGGGGTTGAAGACATGGAACAACCTCATTGCACACAGAGGTAGGGCTTCATACATCTGACCCTCCCCACTTTGCCATGGTGGGAGCCGAGTGCACTGGGATTCTCTCTCGTGTTGTACTAAGCCCACCATGACAGCCCATTGGTGATGGAGAGGGTGGTAGTGGGATTGCATTGCTGATAACAGTTCATTGGATCTTTACATATTTCTTAGTCATATACAACAGAGACTAATTGGAGTTTGACATCAATTCTGATTGTCAGTAAGGAAGCTAATTGGAGCCTAGGTGGCTGCTGCTAAGCAATTCTGGAATGAGAGTTGTGACATCCTTTCAGGAGTTGCATTTTTCTTTTCCTTTAGATAATTTTTTTTACTTTTTAGAAAGTATTTGTGGACAAGAGTTGTAGAAATTTCTCAATTATAAATATAATGTTTGAAGTTTTTGTTGAAACCAAAATATTTTGCTCAAGACAGATAGGTTTCAGCTGAAACAATCCCCTTCTGATTGAGTTCCAGTAGTTTGGGCAGTTTCAGCTAAAACTGATAAGCTTGGTCCAGGTTTCACCAATTACAGGGATTCCTGCTCAAACTGCCCAATATAAGGCTAAATGTCCTATCCCAAGTCTGCTATTCTTGTCATTGTCCTCATCGTAGTTGTTTTTTCTTTTCTTTCCTTTGATTTTTCGTGGGCCAGCTGATTTTGCTTATGGGTGAGCCTCTAAGAAGCAATGTCGAAATATCAAACTTGAATGTTTCCTGATTTAAGTAATTTTGAGAGCATGTCCTGTAGAATTGCAAAAGATGTTAGGAAACATAATAGTTCTTTTTATATTAATGTCTTAAACTTGTTAAACTATGTAGAATCTTATATATATTTCTAACATTTATTGAATTACTGCCGGGTAATTGAAATTCACAAAATAGAATATATAATTTGTCGAAAGATAAAAACAACCTTTGTTATTTGACATGAATGCATTTGTTGGGCAGACATGGTTGGAGTTCTATCTTGCGTTTTGATGTTGTATATTTATATTGAGGATGTTAAGTCACTATAACTGCAAGTTGAGAGCTTTATTGTAATCTGAAGGACTTGCTAAGTGCAATACATGCCTGATACTAACATTATGATCCAGTGTACTTGTAAACATAACAACCATTGTTGTCATCATCCTTTTGTCCTGACCAAGATGGTTTATACATGCATAGAAAATACATACTTCTATATCCATGTCAATTTTTTCTTTTTGGAGTAACCATGCGGATTCTATTCTGTAACTGCATTCTTCAAAATGTTGCTGCCTGATCTTGCACTCTGTCCTGCTTAAGGTTTGTGAATGACTAATTTCTGGCTCATCATCTGCTGTGGTGCATTCAAGCATTGTGAACTTGGGACAATGTTATGCGCTTGCATGCATTGAGTTCATGTGCCTGAATTTCTGGCTTTGCCAATATAACTCATCATGGTGACTTCAATTGATAGTTTAACAATGTTTAAGTCAGCATTTTCCTTATCATTAAATCACTGAAGGCTTTTTCTTGATGGAATTCATCGCAAACTGTACAAGCTTGTGCCAAATGATGCTTTTTAGGTGTATATGATCAATGATATCTAGACATATGGATCTTATATGATCAGTCTTTATTGGGAAGGAATTCCATGCTAACAGATGCCATGACTATTTGTGTGTGTTGCTGCAGTACTACTTTGATACCCTTTTTCCCCGTGTGCCTGTCCCAGTCATGCGCCAAATTGTTGCCAATCTGGAGAAGATGAAGCTCCCCACCAAGCCCTCTGGGGCTACTGGAGAGTCCAGTCGTCATGGCTCGGATGATACTGCCCGTCGCCCTCCTTCTGTGAAAGCTTCTTTGTCAGTCTCTTTTGGTCAGCGTGCTCCACATCGTGCGTCCACCAGGGACTCATCCCCAGTCCGAAGGACCTTACCATCCGTGCATGAAAGAAGTGACAGTGAGGATGTTCGAAGATCATCCCCTAGTAATCGTCGCAGTCGCAGTCGTGAAAGACCTGATCGAGATCATTCAGACCGGGACCGGGACCGGGACCGGTACCGTGACCGCGATCGGGATCGTGACCGGGAACGAGATAGGAGGCATGAGTCTGATCGATGTGGTGATCGTGGCAGTAGAGATAGGGACTCTCTCCAGTCCAGATATTCAGAGAGGGATAGCGGGAGGCGCGATCATGAAAGGAGCATGCGGGACACTGATCGACATAGACATTCAAGCTCTCGTCGTAGTCGAAGTCGGAGCAGGAGCCGAAGTAGGAGCAGGAGCAGGAGTGTGCAAATCCATGGTGCAACCTCTGACCATCGCCCTAGTCCTTTGAGAGATGGAAGCAAAGAGAAGACAGCTAGTGTCTCAAACAATCTGGCGAAGCTGAAGGATTTATATGGTGATGGTAGCGGCAAGCAAAGTGAAGGTACCGAAGGGCTTCGCAGGGATACTGGCACTGAAGAGGTGATCAGATTGGGGGGGTCTTCTTGGAGGTAAAACGAAATGCTTTAATGGAATGAGCTGGTTTTGTAACATTAATCTGTTGGATGTATGATAATTTCTCCAGTTACCTATGAAGGACGTAATGAAAATTTGATGGTAGATTTGCTTCATTCTGCATGATCCACTGGTATGTTCAAGGTTAAAACGTTCAAGAAGGTACTGGAGTTTCTCAACTAGGGAAAAAGGCTACTGCCCTAGTTAAGGGTATGAACTTTCATATCCTTGTATCGACGTTTATATATATATATTTTTTATGGGTGAACATGATGGCTTAAAAGGTAGCTTTTAGAAGGGGCTATTTGCAGGCATGGGTACTTTTATTCATTGTGGGTACCTAATTAAGAACATGTTGCTTTGCTTTCTGCTTCTGCTTGGCAGGCTGGTTCCTGTCACTTGTAACTGTATTACTGATGAATCCTCTCTCAGATTTTCTTCGTGAACTGTGATTTTTTAACTCCAATACTATTGCTATTAAGTTGTTAACTAGGATTTAGAACATAAAACTTATCAAGTGATTTATGCTTATTTTCGAAGTTGCAGACAGGCAGGGAGCTGTATGTTGTCATTAGAATCCAAGTTTTTTCAGGTAGCAGTATTCTTGTGAGCACGATCCGTATGAATCATGTTTGTTAGCATGCTATTCTGACAGATAATACATTGGTGCACATAAGCTAGAGAGGCGTGATATGTTGTCTTCATGCCTTCTGAGGGAAATGTCTACCTGTATGATGGATGGTGAGAATTGTGCATTTTGCATTCTAAAAAGATCCTTTCCAATTATAAGCCATGATTGAAAAAAATTTTATCAGCTGATAAGTGCTGTTGTTTGAAGCCTCTTGTATCTTCTTGATAATTTATTGATCCGATAGGTGGAACTCTCTCTGCTTGGCATGATTTTGTTCCTTATTTCATTCCAGATGTTTCCCTTCTGTTTGGCTTATTTGGTGGCAGTTTCTACAATTGCTTCCCAAGTCCTTGGTGAAGGATTATTTTTGTCTGAGCTATGGTTCTAGCATGGCACAGGAGGGTTAGATTGAATGTGGCCGCCATAAGTTATTTAGGGTAGGGCATGTTTGGTTGAAGAGAGGTGGACTTTGGAATGGAAATAAGAATGAATGACTTTTATTTTAGTTATTTAGTGAAGAGGAGTTACATTCCTATTTTGATTTCAAGAAAAATGATAATTGTCTCAATCCTCCAAATCTAATCTCTATGTTTTTCTAATATTCAAATTTTCTTTTGATTATGATCATGAATCAAATATAGGCATTCCGCTTTTGATTTTGATTACAATTTTATTTTGATTGTAAACTAAATGTGCCCTTAAAGTAATTTAAGAACGGGATGCTTCTTTGTGCAGTATCAAAGCTTCCATCCAAACATCCAGAAGAAGGATGATTTCCACCAAGTTTTTAAGAAAATGAACATAAAATCAATAAAAATTAATGCAGATAGATTACGAACGCTAGACATAATTTTTTGTCACATTGGCCGCAAAACTGAGTATGACTTCAAAGAAACTTACACATCCAGATTTACTATTTTATACAGATGACAACATATTTCTACAACAAAAGAATATGATTTGTATTAAATAATAACATCAAAAATTCTCCTTGTGGAATTGAAACTTCGTGTTCGTCTTGTGCGAAAAATCCTGTGCCAACCGTCTTAGTTCTGCTACCAATGTTTGTTGGCCGCAGTAAAACACTCCTGAAACCAAGTACCGTCAATATCAGGCCAATATTCTTAACAAATGAACAAAATAATTTCAAATAAGTATGCTAAGAAATAAAGATAATGAAAACGGACCAAACATGAGTACATGACCGACCCTGACCATGCATGGAAGAATTTGTGTTCAAATCTTAATTCTAATTTGCTTTATTAGTTGAGCCATCCTTATCTACCTCCCTAACAAATCAACATTGACTAAATCCAAACTGCAGGCAGAAAAAACCTTGAAATCTTTTACTTTGAGAGATTTCTGTTCGGTGTGGAAGTCCTATATTTATATCTTCATCTTCTTTTCATTTCATAGCTATTTTTGTTTTAAATTCAGATCCTTTAAGATGCATCTTTTGCATCACATCATCCATCTCGGAGATAGATAGCTTATTCATTCCTAAAATATGACAAGAGCACCATTAGTGCGATATACAGCACATTATGGTGATGAAGGAGAACCGTTTGTCTCCAATATAGATGATGCGGTGACCATCCACGATGGTACAAGACTCTCCGGCTCTTCGGTGCAAAAGTGGCACTGTAGAGGATCCTTGGTCATCTTTTTTTTAATGTTGGAACCTTAAAAGTAAATTGGACAAAAAAAAAAAGGTAGATTTAAAAACCTCCAACATGGACTTACCAACACGTTGGTTTTGGTGGTTGACTGCGACATGTTTGAAGACATTGCGCCAATTTGGCCGGGCAAAGTGGGTCTTCACACGCGTCCCGGATACGATGTCAACCCCATTCTTTGCATGGTGGAGTGCTTGGAGCATCACAATGAGGGCCGACCGTGCATCACCCTCCTCATACACACTTGTGCAATGGTTATGCAGCTCGATCACACCATCTCTATCCTTCTCCGCCACCTCGTTCATCACCCCTCTGAACCACTCAAAAGAACCTTCCTCCCTTGTCACCCAATAGAAGTAGGCTCGTTGTGTCATGAATGCCTTCTTAGGTTGGTAATTGCCACCTTCCACATCTCCCCCCACTGCTCCATTCTGCTTGATATTATTCAGCACATCTTTAAGTATGCTTATCAATGGAGTTGCTCCGATGCCGAGGCCGATGAGGAGGAGGACATCGTAGTTCTGGTAGTCTTGTGCCGGAGCACCATAAGGGCCATCGATCCGAAGCTTCGGAAACCTAATTTGATTTGCATCAAAAAATCTTGATTAGCCTAAGGTCAGAAGAATGTTGATGCCACAAGACATGATGAAAAAAAATTTCAAGAAGGTACCTGTCCTTGGGATTGCTTTCTGTTGCCATAAAATCAGCTCTGAGCAATCCACTCTGGCCGGCAGCAGGAGGCCGGCAAACCTGTCACATTTCAAGGACAATGTTAGCTAGGGGTGGCAATCGGATCAGGTTGGATCGGATACGGATTGAATCAGATATAAGATATATTAAAACTTTATAAATCCAAATCCGATCGGTTTATCAATTAGATCAAAAATTCAAATCCACATCGAATCAACAACAGATAACCTAGTACGATCTGCAATGAATTGAATCAAGTTAAATAGGTTAATAATAAGTTAAGCATGATCGCCTCTAACTATAGTATGATCGCCTCGGTAAGTTAAGTTGTGATACCTGTGAGAAGATGTCCCTGAGCCTTGAGGTCCAGTCACCTTTGGTGCGGATGTGCATGCTTAGGTAATCATCTCCAGGCGCTGAAGTGATGGAGAAGGGGTGCCTGAGGGAAAGGTGAGAAGGTGAGAAAATCTTCAACCATCCGATCTTAATCGAACCATTCTAGTTGATATAGAGGCAAGAATTGAAGACTAATGGTTACCACTGGAATGGGGACACTGCAGCACAGTTGACAAAGAAGTATTGCCCACTCCTGTATTTGAAACCATGGGGCTTGGACATTTGAAGGGCGAGCACATTTCCTGGGTACACTGCAACCTGCATCAAAGGGCAAGAAAGTTACAAGAGATTTAACAAGAATAATGTTAACATGATCCTAAAACTAGCATTAAAATTAAATAACAACCAGAGCTCAAAAGCCAGCAATCCATTATGATGACATATAACAAATGATAATTTATCTTTTAACTGCTTCTTGTGGGAAAGACTAATAATCTTTTGTAGTTAAAGCATGTGGCAGGAGTCCAAATAGATAATTTACAACTCTTATCATGAACCATTCTAGCAAGGGATATGATCGAAATAATCGCACCCTAAAAATGTTAAAAGCATCCATTATTCTTATTTTATGTATAGTAGAAATAAGTTTAAAAATAATATTAAATTTTGTACAAAATGATAGGTTAAACTACAAGAATGGTAATGTAACAAATGTACGCATAAATACATGTAATGAACAATATTATGAGCTATTATGCAGGTAATTAAGTACCATCATAACTATAATAGTATTCATCATATAAAATTATATGGATCATAAGGTTATGTTTGGTTGGGGGGAGTTGGGGTATTGACTGGGAATGGAAATGGATGATTTTCATTCTAGCTATTTAGTTGGGGAGAATCTCATTTTAATTTCGATTTTGATAGAAAGCAGGAATAGTTCAATCCCCCAAAATTTAATCCCCACTCTTTCTTAAGAATTTAAATTATTCATTCTGATTTTGATTATGATTTCAGGCAAGAACAAAATATGTTAGAAAATATAGTTATTCCATTTCTTATTCCAATCGATTTTGATTCCAAATCCAATCGCAAACCAAACATGCCCTATATTTTTATGAAACCTAACAAGGTAATGAAAACTTTTAATCAAAATAATGGATATACCATACCTTTTGAACCCTAACAGTCCTATAGCCAGACCTCAAGGCACGTAGAAGGCGTTCACATAGATACAACATCACCGGGATAGCAAGGTACATCCATGTCTGAACAATAACATACCACATCAAACATAAACACTATAATATAATTAAATTAACAATTAATAATTTGATAAGGGTCTCCAAAAATTCTAAAGTGGGTCCTTCTAACATACCGTTCTCTTGTACCACTTCTTGGTAAGGTAGAGGCATTCACCATGAACGATGAAAAGCGCGTACACGATAACGAAGAGGTGGTGGGAGTACCAAAATGCATTGAAGCCGGTAAGTTGGCGGAGTGGGTTAGAAGGCTTTAGCCTATTCCGGCGGAACCAAGGCAGGGCCAACACATAGGCCGCTGCCATGAGCACAACCATGACCACCCCAGTCCATCCTTCTATCCCCTTGACAAACCACCAGTAATTCGATGGCCGCTGGTCACCGAAGAAGGGCTTCATCGGCTCGTACTCTGCATCGGTTGCATGTAGGAGCCGAGGAAAGTCACAAGTCAAGTGAGCTATTACATGGAGCCCTATGCCGATAGCAACCCCCGTAGCGATTACCTGATAGCCACAAGATGATGATAATTATAAGCATAATTCTAAGTTAAGAAAGCTTCATGGAAGTATTAAGCAAATTTTTATAATGCAACATCGACTTGATAATCTTTGATGTTGTAACAAGCTTTTTGTGATAGTGTCAATTTCATTTGACAAGTGTACCTTGTGAAAATTGAGGTTGTCATTGAATGGAACAACTAGCCCTAGCTTGGTCCTGGACCTGAGCCAAGTGATGGTGTTCCGGCAGACGGGGAGGAGGATGATGGCCATGTTGAATTTGAGGGTCTCGGCGGCGCCCTTGGCGATGGTGACACAATAGCCCATAACATGAAAGACGGCACGATGGCGGTATTGGATGAATTTCCAGGTGAAGAGGCCGGCGCAAATGGCAAGCCAGAGGGCGATCACCCAGACTCGCTTCCAATTATCCTCCATGAAGTAGGAGAATCTCCGGCAGCTACGGCGAAGGGGGTTGGGGTCCTTGGTGGCTACTAACTTCTGGCTAAGGAGCCTACTGAGGTTGGAGCTGTAGGCTGTTAATCTAGTAGAATTGTCTGGATGAAGCAGTAGCATCTCCAAGTTGTGGAGCTGCATGCAGTGTTCACATAGGAACCATTAGCCCAAGTTAATAACATATGGTTAGACATGAGTCATGATTGGGACTTGGATAGACCTCAACATAGCCCAAATGGTTAGGATCTAGCTCTTCCATGATTAGAGCTGTGTATTCATCGGCACGTTCTTGGATCTTCGATAGCCCGTTTGCCGATGCACTGAGACTGATGATCTGAACACAAATTATAATTTTGTGTGTTAAATTGTTGAAGTGAATTGACAAACATCATTTAGCTACTTGCTCTAATTAGATGGAGCATGGGTTGTATTTTGAAAGCATCAAATGAAAACTCATTAAAAAGAGATCATTGCCACAGACCTCTTTGACCTCTACTTCTGTTATCCGGCCATCTGCATCCTTGTCCACCCTGCAAAAATTTGGCCAACACAAGTTTACAAGAAATGCTGAGGTGCCAACCAATGGATCCAAATTGTGTTTCAAGTCATTGTTGAAGTGGGGAGGTCGTTCATCAATTTATACATACATGTCAAAGAAGGTTTGAAGGCGAGAATCGAAGCTTTGGTCGGAGAGCAGCTCCCAGAATTCTCGGAGCTCTCCTTTCGTTAGCACCGCCGCCGTGATCCCCCTCCGTCGTGCCAATGCATCGTATACCCCGATGGCAAACTCATCTGATCCATCCATTCCTGCACTCACAAACAAGTTATAACCATAGCTTAAGACCTCTCCTAATTCTCTCTGTTGAAACATTGAGAGGTTAGCATTCCTTTAATCTGCAATCTGATAAAAAGCTTCATCTTTAACTTCAGTGTGAAAGTTGTTAGATAATCAATCAAATTCATGCCTCTAAAAATACAGTTTTTACTGTTTGTTGATAAATGTCTCAGGGGCAATTTGGAAAATACAAATACAAATACTTATAAAAGGCCAATTCTAGGATATTTTTTAGTGTTCTGAAAGGATACAAGGACTTGCAGGTTGACAGGGTAATAGAAGGACTAGTGCATTAGCTCAATTGCAAATTAATTCACCAAAAATAACTAAAACTCCAGGGTTAACAAAAGCTTGGGAGCAAATTATTGGACTAAATCTTAACTCTCTGTCAATATATCATGCTTGGTGAAACAAAGTGTGTCATCTTGCTAAGGTGGCTGCTCACCTATGCACTGCCCAAACCTTGTCCTCAGGAGAACGCCATCGACGGCGAGCTCATCGAACCGCCGCTCGATCTCCGGCCAGCCGTCACTCCCCACGTTCTTGGTCACAAACTGGAGCCCCATCAGCGCCCGAGTGGCACCGGACTTGGTCCTATCAATCCCTGCAGGCTTCTTGGAGAAGGATGCCATCCGCCGCAGCTCCTGCGACACCTGCTTCAACTTCGATGTGATGTTGATCGATGGCGACCGCCTCTCCAAGGCTTTTGCAAGCAATGCTGCCTCCTGGTCCTGGCTTTGTATGTTCTGGATTGCAACCGAGTCGTCTCTCACATCTAATGTGATCTCTACGTAGCTTTGCTCATCTTTGAATCTTGCACTCCTCTTGCTGCTTGCTTTCTTGGTGCCTAGAGGGCCACTGAATCCGACGCCGCTACCGGCGTCCTCCGACTCCGAACCGGTGTCCACTTGTTGGCCGTTGATCCCATTTTCACCTCCTAAGCCCATGTTTCCCTTCCTCTCCTCAGCTCAGAAGTATTTGGATCTCAGTATGAAGTAATTGTCCTGCAAGCCATGCCATCTTGGCATTGTCAGCCTTTATAATAATGAGATAACGAACAAATCTCATCTTTGGCTCACCAAAAGAAAACAAACAAACAAAAAAAAAAAAAGCATCATCTTGACATGCTTCTTAATGCAACAAAAGTACTACTATTTCTTATTAAAAATAAATGTTTATATTGTTACTTATCTTTTTTCCTTCTTAACATAGGTGAAAGAATCGCGATTCAAAGCTTATGTTGGTTTAACCTTATAATTAAGTGGTCCAAAATAACAATGATTTGACAATGTTTAGAATAAGAGGCAGATGGTTAAATGACACATTATTTGATTGTGACTGTTCCTAACTCAAACAAGCTAAGGTAAAAGGGGTTAGACTTGCAATGACATGCAACTTTTCCAAATATTTATAAAGTTGATCTTAGAATTCTAGATTAGAAGCAGAAAAGGCAATGTAGATAGACAGCTTCTTACCGGTAAACTATCGGCCGGCCGACGGCGGTCACCGGATATGGATGATGATTGCTGTGTTGGAGCTGTCTAAACTTGGGAGAGAGTTGAGAATGGTGGGTGGTTGAATTGAGGAGGAGAGATCTATATAGGATGGCTTTGAGAGATGGTGGGGGAAAGCAAATGCATGTTGGTTGTGGGGCATTGGGTGGCACCAGGTCAAATACAGTGTAACACAAGAGCGGCAATCCCAGGGGCGCCCTTAGGTTGTCCACCAACTCCAACTAGTTGACTGTTGATAAATAACTCGAATCCAAATCGTAGCAAGTCCTTAGGTTCCTAGGCTGGGACCAGTGGAACAACTCTAGTTGTCATGCAGCATCTCTATTTATTATAATGGGAAATAATTGCGGAAGGATACCCTCCATAGGCAAATATTTATTTCCTTTTGTCACCTTTCGGAGCATGCACTCCAACTAGCTAGATTCTTTGTTTATTAATTTGGTTTTTGACATTTTGTGGGAAATTGTTTGGTAGCTCACATCTCTCAAGGAAAAAACATTACAAAATGAGATGTATGGTGCTATTATTGATCCTTTCGTGGTAGCTAACATGCTGATAGACCACGGAGCAATAAAAGTTGCATGTCAGCTGTATAAATTTATGCTAGATTTCCTTGATGTGCTGGTATCATCCTCTCTTTTTTCTAGAAAAATTGAAAAAAAATTCAGTACTGAATGAAGAGACAAGGAAATCAATGAAGCCTTGTTTCCCAACCCATCCTTTTTTAAGGGGCGGTTGGTGTGCATGGGCATCTGAAACTTTTTGTTGGTCCATCCAATTGTTATTGGAGAAGGATCAAAGACCAGTGTTGATTAAACTAGTCTATCACTTGTTTGTTTCCTTCACCATGGAAGTAGCTAACCAAGATTCATCTAAATAGTTGCACTAGCTGTGTGCAACAAGCATAGATGAAAAGTATTCATAGAAGGACGTTAATGCTTCATCTAACAAACTAAAGTGGGTCCCCTTCACATTCCTACCTTGATACATGCATGATGGCAGCAACTATCAACACTTCTCATGATGCTTATAGCTTGGTAATGAAAAAAATTAACATCATTTTAGGCACGTCTTAAGTTTACAAGTTCTAAAGATCGAGTCCAAATTGACTTAAGACACTAATTCAAGTTTAAATCAATTTGCTTTATTATATATATATCTTTTGTAACCTTAGAAAATGAGAGTGATTAAGTGTCCTAGAGATTGGATGCATCGGAGGAGGCTAGGATTTGTTATTTTATATGTTTATGTTCTTTTATCTTTTTCTTTCTTGTTTTGTTATTTTTTATGCCTGTTGCAATAAAAAGAAATACCCATAACTCCTTTTCTATCTATTTTATACCCTTTTCTCCCTAATTAAGATAGAAAAATGAGCCGGAGAACACTAATCACTGTAGATATCTTGATCATGTACCATCAATAAAAATAATTATAGTACTATTTAGAATAATAATATAATTAGAATGACAATAATGATAATGATGGCGATGATGATGGTGATGATAATGATATCATCATCATCGTAGAAAACTATAGATTGCTTTCCTTTAACCACTAAACCCCTCCAACTTCCAATTCAATTCCAGACCAACGATAACCTACTAAGGTATGGCCTTTTTATCTTTTCTTTGGAAGAAAAATTGTGTCCAGGTCATCTTCTAAAGAGAGTGGAATGGCACAAATAAAAAATGCATAATTACCGAGAGCTGCTTATGCAACCAAAAAAAATTCCAACTGTATCAAACACTTCATTCAATATAGCCAATAAGTGCACGTATCAAGCAAATAAAATTTGGTTTTCTGATCGGAATGGCTACAAACACGCAAATTAATCTAAGTTTATTTTTAAGTTTGAGAAGATGTCTCAGTTTTAACCATCTCTCTCTCTAATTTTTTTGGGTAATCATCCATCTCTCTCTAAAAGTTCTACCTATCTCTTTCTATCCATTCCATGGTTTAGACTTCCACACCACCTCGGACTACTTTGTCCATTGGCAACTTACCTAACCTCCCTTCCCATAAGGAAGCCTAAGTCTGCGTGATTTTATTAATACTAGGACTAATATAATTTATGATTGCTTTACACCAATCTCTTCCAACCAGCGACTCTGCTAAGGTGTTGGTCTTGGGCAAGTGGGGCACGTATGTTACCCAAATGAATGATTTAAAACCATCTAGAGAGTAGTTCAATTCGACGTGTGGTTAAATTAGTGGAAAGAGTTGGAAAACCGGGCAATGTGTTCCTTGGGATTTGCACTCTGGTTGACATCTTCTCTTGGTTCAAATGGAAGACTCTAAGAATTAAGATTTTTATTTCCTTTTTTCTTGTTAAGAATGATCAAGTTATTGCTAAGAAAGTACTAGTTACTTGCCTCTTAATATTAAGATTTAAAGGGTCAGACAGAGAGGAAAAGCTAGTCTTAGTTTTATTTTGTTTGAAAAGAAAAAAAGATGATTAGGTGGTTCACAAATTGGTTTTCTTCCATAGCACATGCAAGGTCTACTCGGTTGATGGATTAGCATTGAATTTATTCAATTTGTTCTTACTTTTTAGTTCATCATCCAAGTTAAATAAGCAAATAGATTAAGAAATAGGTTTGCACTTAAGAGTTGGCACTTAGTAAATATTATTCGATTTAGCACCAAGTTAGATAATTGCCAACTAACGTTGAAGCCCCTTAACAATATTTTATTTATTTTTTCCTTTTTTAAAAGTTGTCCAAATTTCTACAAGAATAATGAATCTTAAACTTCTTAGCCATTAAGAAATATATGAGGTACACATTTACATAGTTATTTTCTCTTAAGGTTGTCGTCTATGACACCTAGCATGACATCTATATCAGGTGTGCAATAGAATCTGATGCTAAGTTGAAAAGATTATATATTTTTCTTAAACATTGTACAAGAAAATTAGATGGTTCATGTACCCATACCTTTATTTATTTATTTATTTTTTGATTGAAATGTAAAAAATAATTGCAGCATCAGGGTTAGACGCATAACAAAATCTAAATTTAGACAATTACATTTCTCTAATAAATTTAAAATTTAAAGGCAGCTTTTAGAAGAAGTTAAAAAAAAATAAAAACTTGCTCCTTTTGTGTAAAATCATGAGCTCGTGCAATGAACTCGAAGTTTTTGATAGTAAATTCTAGGAATTCATATACAATTGGATTCATCGTAGTCTCAATACAAACCTAAAATCCAAAGAGGTGCATTCATGCGATAAATTTAAATCTTAAATTAAATGATAATTGAATTTAAATTTAGCGCCATAAGATTATTGCTCTAACTCATAAGCCAAATTGCAAAACTTAAGTTTGAAACAAACATGAGATAAATCTGCACAACTTGACCTACGTATTTGTTGATTCCAGGCCTAAATTTTGAATCCATATATACTTTGTGGGATCTAATTGTGTAAAAGATTTCTGTCTAAACCTCTTCTTCCCCCATCTAATAAAAATAATTGCATCCCATGTGTCCCAAGCACCAACCATGTGAAATAGTAGTCTTTTCCAAGCATTAAAATGTAAAAAAAAAAAAGAAAATACTTAACAAAATCCAATGAGATCCACGCTCCAAAGTTGAAAATGATGAAAAACTAATGCAAAACTAAACGTGTTTATAATATATACTATGCTTATAATATATGCTATAATTAGGATGACTTTTTTTTTTTTTGGTATTCAGGCAAGATGGTCGTGCATCCATACCCAAGAATTAAGAATTAAGAAGACCGTGAGCGTCAAAAGGCTGCGATAACAGCACGGAGCTTGCTCAGCAAGGGTGGGGCCCGGGGTGGGTGTCACTCACATGGTCAGTGGAGAGAACCCAGGGGCTGTGGCTTTCCCTGGATTTGGATACCACCTACCATCTATCTTGTCCATTGGTTATTTGGTTGGACGCCCATGCTGATATGATGGATGTATCTAACATTAATGTTCGAAAATTCCAAAATCACTCTTTGTCTCCTGTTTCACATGCATTGGATAATGATGGATATCAAATGATAGGAGATCTTACAAGTCTTTGCCCACAAGGAAGCAAACCTTTTGTTTTATGGATTCCAAAGGTGCGGACAAGAGTACCGTCCCTTACTGGCCTTCATTTTCAAATCTAATATTGGTTATAAATAAAACTAAATAAAATAATATATATTTAAATTTATTTTTATAATGAAATTTAATTAAAAATTATTAAAAAAATTAAATATTCGACTAATATCGATATTCATATTTATTAAAAAATAAAAATAAATATAAATAAATAATTATCTAATTTATATTCGAATATCTAATTCTATTTATAATTTTATTTAATTTTATATAACACTCATAAACTTTAAAGAAAAATAAATGGCCATATTGATATACTATTAATTTGATTTATTTTTTATTTAGTAATTTATTTAATTTTATAGTCATGAAGTTTAATTATCTGATTTATATTTATTTTTATATCTATATTTTTGATATCCGATCTAGGGGTGTAAATGGATCGGATCAGGCCGGATCATGAGTGATCCCGATCTGATCCGATTTCTTGATTAGATCCTAATGTTGGATCTAGATCCAATCCAATTAAAAATTAGATCGGATTGGATCGGGTCCATGATCAAAATGTTTCTCTCATTAGATTATTTGGGTTGAATTGGATCTATGTATAATTCGATCTCAATCTAAAAATTTTAGATTTAGTTCAAATTCAAATTTTGATCGGACCTAGTTTGTATGATAAACTAACATATGCGAAGTTTATGGTAAAATAAATAAATATTATTTTATCTTGACTCTTAATTTATAAATAATTTTTCAGAATCTCATGGTCAAATTGAGTAAAACTTTTAAAAATAACAATGCTACAGGAGCATTTGAAATTCTAATCCTGTTTTATTTATTTTATAGTTTGTATGTTGGATTTAATACTAAATTCGGATTGGTTTGGATCCAAATTCAATAAATCTAGATATGATCTAGAATATTGAATGGGTCTAATTTTTGAACTTGACCAGACTTCGTGGGTCCTTTAAAATGGGCTACATCGAGTCTAAACCAGTCGGGCTGGATTGGGTCACGGGTCAATCCAATCCATTTATAGCCTTAAATTTTGATCTATATTGAAATTTATTTAAAATAATTATAAAAATAAATTTTTATATGTAATTAATATCAATATTTATATTTATACTTTTCAAACAAAATAAATATGATGCAACTATTTATTCACTAACATTGCACATGAAATACATATGACCGTTTACTAGATTTGACATTTGCAATGCACGTGATCATAAAGGGTTGAGAAGAGAGTAGGGTTAAAAATTTTCAGTATTATAGATGTATGTAGAGCATGGACTAAAGGACTAAAAGTATGTGAAGCTTAGCCTAAAAAAATTTTCATTGCAAGATCAAAAATATAATATATATAATATTAAAATGAAGGCTTTGACTCTGAGTTGGCAGAGCCTCCATAGTCGATATGCCATGTTTATAATTCTTCTATATTTTTTTTATGAATTTTTTTTTGTATTTGATATGATGTTAATAGTATATAGCATTATGAGAAGTTAAACATGGCATATGGAGTTTATATATAAATATGATACTAAATATCATAAACATATATTAAATATGCAAGAGTTTTCATAAAAAAATATGAGAATTATCTAGCATTATGGAAAAGGTAAAACATCATAGTTGACCTTTATGGTATGCATTTAATATATCACATCTTGACGTTGGGCTTTCTTGATTTTTAGGATTCATGAAAAGGCTTAAGGGATAGGTGGAGATAATCTGATCATAATAAATTTTCTTAGCCTTCATAGAGAAGGTAAATGTCATGTTTAACCTCTATCGTATGCATTTAGTATGCCACATCTTTATGTTTGACTTTCTTAATTTTTATGATTCATAAAAAGGGTTTAGGGATAGATGGAGGTAATCTGATCATAATAAATTTTTTGAACTTTTATGGCCACTTAAATATGCTTAATTGGGAGGTTATAATTAAATCATGCATATTATTAAGAAAAGATAAGTATTTGAAGGAGATCTTTTTCTTTTTAAACTTTTAGTTTGTATATAGAAGAGCATTATGCAGGTATAGAAAATGATTGGGTGAGAAAAAGCATATTAGGACAAAGGAATAGGGGTTTCTCTCTCTCTCTCTCTCTCTCTCTCCGATCTTAATCTCCTTTATTCTCTTCCTCTAGGATAAAGGTTTTGATTGTGATGGAGAAGTTAGAGCTGGTGCTGTTCAGCTTGATGATGAAGTAGGAGGCATTCAAGCCACTGATGGAGAGAAAGGTAAGGATGTACATTGGGGGTTCATTCTCTATAATTATAGTTCCACACCTACATTGCCTTTGACATCCTTCACGCCTAACCCTCATCATTTCCTTGTTAATCTTTGGCTATTATTCTTTTTTCTTCGTATTATTTTGACTGCTTTCTATTTAATTTTTTTAAATTTAATTATTAAAAATAATTAATTTTAAATAATATTATTTTTTATAATAATTATATAATTAATAAAATAATATTTTAAATATAATATATTTTTTAAATAAAAGATGTATCCCTCGCATTGTATGGATAATATGCTAGTAATATTATTGAAACTAAAACTGGCTAGTATGTCATATACCAAGACTATTTGGTTGTTGGAGATAAGTTATTCCATCATTCTCAGAAAGGTCACTTCATTCAGGATTAAAAAATATTAGATCATTAATTAAAAGAATTATACATCTCTATTTAGTAACTAGAAAGTTCTAGGTTCCATTATTGTATAATATTAATATATATCTGAAAGTTTAGATATGGACAATAATGTTGTGGGTAGTTCTCCCTTTCTCTCTCTAGAAAAAAAAAAAATCAATCGGATTATAATATTATTTCATCCAAGAATGATATAACATTTATCCAATAGTTTAAATTTCTTTGTAATCCTCTCTCTCTTAGCTTTTTTTTCTATCACTTGTCCCATAGCTCTTCAGACATTTTTCTTTTAAAATCCTTATCCCATGAATCCTCTAAAATTTCAATCGAAAAGGATTTTTTCTAATCCATGCACAAAGAAGTCTTGTGGTATTTAATATGGATCAGAGATAGCTAACCTAGAGTTTGCTATACTACAAACAAACATAGCCTAAGTGATTTTGGATTAAACCTCTTCTGTGTTCGATATCTAGGCTACCAAGAAACCTGTTCAAGAGTTTGAGGTCCACCTTTCTTATATTGGAGGCAACTAGGTTGCAAATTCATTAGCCAATCTTGAAACATTTTTGCAAAATAAAAAATAATAGATAGATGATCTCCCTTCTCCTTAATTACATCATTTTTCTATAACTTTTTGATTTTTGATAGTGAGATTTGATCTTTCTCTTGAATAAAATGAATGAATGAATTTTTCTAAAAAAAATGAATGAACGAATGAGTGAATAAGCACCATTAAGAGTACAGGAAGCCGATATAATTAATGAAGTAAAGATCATGTAAAAGAACAAGAATTTGAATGTCCAAGTTGTCAAAGTAGACCAATACTAGCTTTATATACCTAGTAATCCACTAGTTAGCTTCTCCAAAACAAAAAAAAAGGAGTAGCCTTGAAGAAATCTCCCTTGTAATAACTCAAATGTCAGAGAGAGAGAGAGAGAGAGAGAGAGAGAGAGAGAGAGATCGATGAATATCGATTTGACCTAGGAAATAAGGATCTTTGAGACTTTCTTGAGTCATGTATAAAATATATCTAGGGCCTCAACAAACTCTCCTACCTATGTCTCTCATGAACTCATTTTTGCCATCTTTTTCCATAAAAGAAGGCTATATAAGGATAACTAGATCACAACCTTTGCAATATTTTGCATGGCATCAAGTTTTAAGGTGCATCATATAATCTTACTTGTAAAATATTAGATTTGCTCAATAGGCTGCCTGGGTTGAGTTTAACCTAGAATACAACTTGATTTAGTTAGGCTCTCCTCCCCCTCTATGATATCTCTGTTGTTTCAACATTTTGGGATCTATGCTGCCCTCGTGCCACCATGTCATCCACATGTGTGATGAGAGGAAAAGAAGATAAGAAGAGAGGGGGTCGGGGGAGGGGGGCTAGTGCGATTGACTTGCTTTCTGAGCTTTTTTATGGGATTTGGTAAAATGGATGGTTGGTTTATGTTTTGAGTGGAAGATGGATAGCCAGAAAGGGTCAGGTGGTGATATGGAAGCAGGGCATCAATGGTCATCGATGAATGGGGTTGTATGTGGGTGAAGATTGCTTAGGATCCACCATGGCAAGCAGTGTGAACATTGCATAAGATCTTGGTGGTTGAGGTCAAGCAACTTCAATGTTACTTCACGAAGGTCCTAGAATTTTTTGAGGATGAATTGGAGGAAGCATGGAAGAAATGGGAGAAGATAGCAGTGCTGGTTCGGAGTCTCGGCTGGTGAGTTCTAATTGAGTAGATTTCTAAGAATTTTAAGAAAAAAAAGAGGTTGCAAGGAGAAGTCGAAGCCTTCTCGTTGGCTAAGGACTATTCACTCTTCTATTTCAAGTCAAAAGAGGAGTGGGATGTTGTTCTCAATAGAGGGCCTTGGATTGTTGCCGACAAATGCCTCATTGTCGAGTGCTGGGGATGGATATCTTTAGAAGAACCTTAGTTTGGCTAGGATCTTGGGGGTATTATGGAGGTGGCCAGAAAATCGATGGTCTTTGATAATTTCACTGACTAGAGTTCACAAAGGTCAAAGTTGAGATTGATTCGTCGAAGCCATTACAGGCTGGTGTTTCAATTAAGGGGAAGAACCATGTTTTGGCAACCATTTATCTACAAAAATCTTTAGATAGTGTGCTTCTTGTGCAATCAAATTGGTCACAAAGATGACGTGTGTTGCTCACCATGGAGCGACAGTTCTCTCTAATCGAAGCATATTATGGAAGTCAGTCCGGCACCGACGGAGATCTTTGTTGCGGTGGAGGCCATGGAGTCATTATCGTTAGGCAATATTGAGGGGTCGGTGGCTATGGTTCACCCTCGGTTGGGCCCTAGGATGGTGATATCTAAACTACAACCACCTAGGATTTTAGCCGATGGATTGAAGGGGAAGATGGAAGGTGAGTCACTATCCACCATGCCAGTTTCCATACCAAGTTAGGCTGACTCACCACCAAGATAGTTGAGTCCTCCTAATTCTCCCCCAGATTTGAAAGGCTGGTAGAAGCCTTTCAAACTAGCTCATCGATGATTATCGGATCAACAAGTTAGCCAATATGACTAGAAAACTTTGGTGAGCGATGACTCACCAACTCACCAACTCAAGCTGAGTCATCTTTTTCAATGCTGGCTGATTTTGGTCTGACTTAGGTGGAGATGGATCTAGGTATTAGATATATGTGCCCTAGAAGCCAGAATTAGCTGACACTTGTAATACACTTCTAGGGGCAAAATTATAATTATGACTATAATTAATAAAATGGATTATTTTCTATCACATATGTATATTTAGTGTCTGTGATACATCCTTTGAGTTAATGATAATGATAATTTATATTTTCAAGAGTTGAAAATTTAAGACATGAATAATCATTATTAACTCATAAAATGCTCCCGACCATAGGATCATCACGAGGATGGTGATTGATCCGAAAGGTTGGTGTACAATCGCTTCTCTTTAGTAGATGAGTCTTAAGTCTACGGTGTGGAGACACCAGAGCGAGAGTATAGGTACTCGTTAGAGAACGAGGGCACTGAGCGTGACCACCTCGAGTAGTCATTAGAAAGTCTACCTTCTCGTCAATGACTGACTCGATGCTGCAGTGGTGTGTCTGGTTCTTTGACCTGAGGTGCATCGATAGTTCACCTTGAGGGTGTTATAGTTTGACTACACCATTACTCGATCTCCTAGCCATACGAAATCCTGAGGTGTATGTTGGCTATAGCATGTTCATTGTAGGAACTGGATTGCATCAAGATGGAATCTATCTACCTCGGTGGTAGAGGAGCAGCCCTATGATGATCATGAGAATCAAGTCCAGAAGCCCATGGCCATGGCAGAGTGAAATAATAGAAAGAGTTTCTATTTAGGTTTTCACATCGGACTTGAATCGAATGATTACATCATATGACAGAAACTAGGGTTTGACGAGTTCACCTTAACCCTAATCTGATCGGGGCTCAAGATAGAAGAACTTAATCACACAGGTAGCTGCACCAAGAGGTTCGCATTCAGCTCTGATGGGTTGCCACCATATACTGCTAGGTGTCACTGGTGGATTTTGGGAGCAATTAGAATGATTTAGATGATCGATCATTCTAGCTGTTCGAATCAGAAGAGTTCTGATCCATCGAAAGGAGTTTCGATGATGTCGATGATAGAGATCATGACATATCCCATTACCATACAGAACTGAACCTAACTGGGTCACACAAACAAGGGTTTGAATCTGGTGATCATCAATTGAACTGATCTAGTTCAATTGATCTGAATGAGATTCAATTAGGTTCAAGAAAATCGTGCTAGCACTCGATTGAACCTAACGTTCTTCTTTTACTATCATAAATAGTTGTCCTGACTGAGCCAAAGGAGTTTGTGCTCATTCAGAGGCCTTCACTGATCTGACTGGAGTTTGTCCAGATCAAAAAAGGATTGTCTTATTTTGTAAGATAATACCTGCCATTTTGGTCACCTGCCATTTTTCGTCCTTTGACTTTGGTCAAAAGTTGATCTTTGACTGATCAAATATTGACCATTGATACTTTGACTTCTATCCATGTGTCACACATCTATTGGAGAGCTGGTGGAGGCCTATCCTCCTGTCAGAACTTGGCAAGGAGGAGGGCGCATGCCACCCTTGGCGTGTGCGCAAGCTGGAGGCGCCCAGGAGTCCCTGTTGGACAGGGACTCCATCTCCTTTCTGGATTCCAATTAGAGTTCTCCTAAGAACCAACTTTGACTGATCTTAGGCGCCATCTAAGAAAAAATCTAGGGGACTCTATTTTCACCAATCAAATTTAGATCTAATTTTACAAAGAATTATGATTGATTGGGAAGGAGAGGAGTTGGATCACAGACAGTCTATAAATAAGACCCTGCGCCCAACTCAAATAACATTGGAAAATTGAAAAGGATCATAATTCTCCACGCCCCAAGGCTGCTTCTCCCCTCTTCCACCATGCCAAACCCACCTTCTCCCTCTCCCCTCCACGTCTAAAGAGATTTGGATCTTGATTGGTGCAATCCAGATGAGAGAAAGGCGATGAAAGCTAGAAGGCTACGCTGCTGTAAAGAACGACTGCTGATCTTTGAAAGGTATTTTAAAGATCCTTCAGATCAGATCCAGATCTGATTTTTGGAGACATGATAGAAAAGAAGAGGATCTTCAGATCCAATCCAAGTGGATACCGATAGAGGCCAGGCACTTGCATGGTTAGATCCAGAACCTTCCGCTGCATACAGGATCATCAACGGATAATAGGATTACCTAACATCAAGATAGATTAAATTTGATTTAATTTATTTAGATTTTATTTTTATTATTAAAATAATAAAAATTAGATATGAAATATCTCAGATTTGATTAGAATCAAAGAATTTTTTTTTTGAAATATATCTCTTGATCCGATCAGATCTGAACGAATCTGATCCAAAAAATCAAGATTTTTCTTCAACTGATATCAGAGCCAAGGTTCTAAAGTATTTAGATCTAATTTTAAATTTATTATAATTAAAAAATAAGTAATTTTAGATGTCACATATGATGTGATCAGATCTAAAATCAGAAAAAATTAAAATAAAATGATTTAAATTTAAGATTAGAAAATATGCATGACTAGTTCTAAAATAGAATAGTTCTATAGAATAGTCTTGCATGTTTATGATTTAATCTGATTAAATTATATTTTAGATCTATTTATTTATTATTTTTTGATATTATAATTATTATAATGACATATAAAAACCAATAAATAAAAATTATTTAATTTTAACATCATATGAGATATGATTGATGTATGTCTAGACTAGTTGTAGAATAGTTCTACATAGTTATCTAGATTAGAGTTTATTTTGATAAGATTAATTTAAATCTAATTTTTTAGATTATTATGAGATAATTTAGATCTAAAAATATGCATGATTTGATACATGAGATGTATGCAAAATATGCCATGATTAGATCTAATCTGCATATGAGATATATGATATAGATCTAAAACTATTTTGTAGTATTATATATTCCTGATTAAGGCATTCCTCTTGACCGTCCGATCATAAGAACGAAGAAGAATTTAAAAGCCCTCTCCTTCCATCTAATGGGGTATTCTTATGATGTGTAGGGGTGCTGCACGTTCGTCCTTAATCAGAAACCCAAAACTTACTTTCTGTAAAATCCTAGATCCTGAAATCCTAGGATTTATTGTGCATATTTTATTTATGAACCCTACTTAATTAAGAATTAAGATTATGGAATATAAAGTAATCTAAAATTGAGAATTTTAGATCTAAAATATATTCATAATACTGGGTTCGGACTTGGGTAGCTCAATTAGGTCTAAGTGGTTGATCAAACCAAATCAAGAGTTGGTTAGATGGGATCAACAATGCTTAAATTGATCGACCTAATAGGATTAAGTCTGGGTCAAGATCGAGTCACGATCAAGCAAGATCAAATTAGGCTCAGAGGTTAGAGTCTGGATTATAGGCTAACTCAATTGGTTCTGGCTCAACAATTTGGTACCTAAGGTAAGTTTGGCACATACGATCGACTGGTTTTTAATTAAAAGCTACTTGACCTGAATGCGTTCTTATACGAGTTAATGGCATATTCCTTCCACTGATCTCACTTACCTGGCCATATCTGTTGACACAGTTCTGATCTGAGGTGGTCAATAATCTGAGCTAACCCATGCCACTAGGTTAGTCATAATTATTATGACTATGACAAGTCTAGTTTAATGAGACCTGAATCAATTTTCTCTAAGAAAAGATTAAGTCTGAGGTCATCCACCATTATAGATATGCGGACTCTTTCCAGGGTTGATTGTTCTCAGCTGGATACAGTGGCTCAGTTGCACCGAAAAGATGCAACCATGTCTATTAGGCATTGGATGCTATGGATTGGAGGATGAGTTGGGCTCAATATTCTGGATACGGTGAGAGACTCAATTAGAAATTCAGTTTGTGCAAATGGTGGGTCTGACTTAACTAAGGAGTGGATCAATATTTTGGATATGGTGAGATTCATGAATTAGAGATCAAGTTTGGGTGCACCATGATTAGAAAATCATTGAACAAGAGTTGTTCACTCATTGGCTAACCCATCACCAATAACTGTTAGGTGAGGTGATGAGTCAGTTGGTGAGACCGCACCACCCACTAGAAATCATTAATCATGAAGATTTTCGCATCTCTACAAAGAAAGTGTAGGGATCCAAAAAAATAGTGAGAGCTAATTTATTTAAAAATAAAATTTTTAAATAAATTGGTTAAGTCATAATTACAGTATCTAACTAGAATCTTTGACTCTCTACAGAAAATGTCTGCGTCCAATCCATTAGCACGTATCCTGGACACACATAGACTGGCCGGATCTAATTATAAAGATTGACTTAGAAACTATAAAATAATTTTAGATTCTGAGAAGTTAACCCATATTTTGGATCAGGACCCTTCCACCTTACCAGCCCGTCCATCCATTGAACATAGAGCATCTCTAAAAAAGTGGATAGATAAAGATAATAAGGCCGAATATTACATGTTGGGCTCGATGTTTGATGAGCTCCAGCACCAACATGAAGATATCGGAACTGCTCGTCAAATGTTGGCTCACCTACAGGAGATGTTTGATGAACAGAGTCGTGTAGCCAAGTATCAAGTCATGAAATGACTTTTTAAGACTAAGATGCGTGATGGACAGTCAGTCCAAGATCACTATCTGACGATGATCAAGGATATGAAAGAGCTTGAGAAGCTCGATGTGAAGTTAGACTTGGATCTACAGAATGATGTTATTCTGTAATCCTTGACTGATGTATATGGGCAATTCATCATGAATTACCACATACATAAACTTCAAAATTTTTGATCGAATTAATGAACATGCTGGTCATCGCTGAGCTTTCTATGAAAGGTTCTAAAGGCTCAATTCTTGCTATGGAACAGACTTCTTCCAAAAAAAAGTCTTATGAAAAAAAAAGAAGTCTGTGAAAAAGCAAAAGATGGAAGGAGCAAAGAAGAAGAAGGCAGAGTCAAAGATGAAAGCCACTGCCAAAGAAAAGTATTTTCATTGCAATAGCGACGGTCATTGGAAGTGGAACTGTCTTACTTACCTGGCCACCCTAAAGAATAAGAAGGAAGGTTCTTCTGAAGGTATGCTCGTTATTCGAGCAAAACATAAATGCCAAACGACCTAGGGATAGTCCAAATGATATGTATCTATGGCACCTGAGATTAGGTCATATAGCAGAAGATAGGATCAACAAATTAAAGAAAAATGGGCTATTGAGTCCATTGACTTTCGAGTCATATCCAACTATGAATCTTGTCTTTAAGGCAAAATGACCAAACTTTCTTTTATAGGACATGGAGAAAGGGCCACAGATCTCCTTATCCTAGTACATACTGATGTGTACGGCCCATTTGATGTACCGACTAGAGGCAATTTTGTCTACTTCATTATCTTTATCGATGATCTATCTAGGTATGGATATGTGTATCTTATGAGACACAAGTCTGAAGCTTTTGAAAAGTTCAAAGAATTCAGACATGAAGTAGAAAAATAAACTGAAAAACCCATTAAGGTTCTTCGATCAGATCGAGGAGGTGAATACCTTAGCCAAAAATTCCTAGACTATCTCAAGAAAAATGGCATAGTCTCTCAATGGACTCCATCAGGAACACCTCAACTCAACGGTATTTCAGAATGGAGAAATGGACTCTATTGGATATGGTCCGATCCATGATGAGCTTCACAGACCTTCCTGATTTTCTTTGGAGATAGTCATTGTTAACTTCAATTTATCTACTGAATAGGATTTTCTTTAAGACCGTTCCTACCACACCGTATGAGATATGGCACGGTAAGAAACCAAGTCTGAGTCATCTCAGAATTTAGAGTTGTTCGGCTCATGTCAAAAGACAACAAACGGATAAGTTAGAGTTTAGGTCCTTCAGAGCTCGATTTATAGGATATTCTAAAGAGTCATTAGGATATTATTTCTATATTCTAGAAGACCACAATGTGATTGTGAGTCGACATGCCATTTTTCTTAAAAAATAGTTTATTCAAGATAGCGGCATCGGAAAGTAGATTAAGCTTGATGAGAAAGTCTCACAAGAACAACAAACTAAGGACCAATTGGAACCAACCAGGTTGAATCAATAAGAACACTACCTTCTCCACCTCGTAGATCGAAAAGAGTTTTCCGTCTTTCTGAAAGATACTTAGGTATTATTTCAGAGGACATAGAGAAAATGTTCCTCATAGGTAATGGTGCTCATGGTGATGATCCCAAAACCTACAATGAGATGATATCAGATATCGACTCCGAGAAATGGCTAGAGGCAATGCAGTCAGAAATTGACTCGATGCACTCAAACCAAGTCTGAACTTTGGTAGATCACCAGAAGGTATAGTACCTATTGGGTGTAAATGGATCTTCAAGAGAAAGATTGGTGCAGATGAAAATATGGAGACATTCAAGGCTAGACTAGTGGCAAAAGGATTATAGTCAATGCGAAGGCATTGACTATCAGGATATCTTTTTTCCAATGGCTATGCTAAAATCCATCCGCACATTGCTTGCCGTTGTAGCCTATTTCGATTATGAAATATGGCAAATGGACGTGAAAATGGCATTCTTAAATGGATATCTTGAGGAAGATATCTATATGGAACAGCCGCTAGGTTTCACATCCAGTGATACTGATCACAAGGTTTGCAAGCTGCAAAGGTCCATATATGGACTTAAGCAAGCATCTCGGAGCTGGAACACTCGTTTCAATGATGTGATCAAAATATTTGGTTTCATCAAAAATGATGAGGAACTGTGTATCTTCAAAAAGGTCAGTGGGAGCACTGTTGTCTTCCTCATATTGTACGTAGATGACATCCTCCTTATTGGGAATGATATTCCCATGATGACAATAGTCAAATTATGGTTGTCAAGAAATTCTCCATGAAGGACCTAGGTGAAGCATCCTTTATTCTAGGAATTAAGGTCTATAGGGATAGACCAAATAGGATGCTAGGACTTTCATAGAAGATGTACATAGAAGAAGTACTAAAGAGATTTAATATGGAAAACTCTAAAAGGGGATTAATAACCTTCAGACATGGTATTCATCTTTCCAAGAAGATGTGCCCTAGCACACCTGAGGAAATAGAACGCATGAGCAAGATTCTTTATGCTTCTGCAATAGGAAGCCTCATGTATGCCATGTGTTGACGCAGAATCTGATCGTCGTCGGAATTTGCTGGAGTAGAGGCCGATGAGGTTGCCGTTGGGGACCTGCAAAATAAAATTCCATTCGAAGTCGGTGGGGGGGTGGCTCCAGCAAGATCCTCCGACGATCAAGTCAGCTCTGGCCAACAGAAATGGAGTGCTCGAAAATGATTTCCACGAAGCTTAAAGATGAAGATGAGATCTTAAAGATTAGAGAGATTATAGATAGCGTATCTAGAGGGTCTTTTTTATAGCGAAGCTTGATGGTGACAGCTGCAGCCATGTGCTGGTGGGCTGCTCGAGGTCCGATAGAGTCAGTCTGATGGAAAGGTGCCATCTATGATTGACGGTGATAGCCATTGTCGCCTGATAGTGGGTCGCTGTCGCTTGCGGCAGACTGATGGTGATGGTTGCAGCTACCTCGATACTGAGCTGCTCGGGGTCGAATGAAGGATTGAAGTGCTTCGACGTGAGCCCATTTCGGTGGAGTTCGGACTCCTAAAGAGGAAGCTCGAAAGGAGTTCGACTAACGTAGGCGTCTGACTGGAGGTGCGCGGCTAAGGCTCGGTCGCTGGAGAGCTCGGTAGGAGCTCGATCGATGAGAAGTCCGATCGGAGGACGACTGCTGAGAAGTTCGACCGCTGGGAGGACTGCTGAGGAGTTTGGCCGCTGGAAGTCCGAAGGAGCTCGACCGATTGAGCAGTTCGATCGACTGTAAGACTTCGACTAAGATCCATCCGCTGAAGCTCTTCCATGGCTACTGGTTGCATTAGGCTGAGCATCGAACTAGACTTCGGCAGGAGCGGGGTTTATCCCCAACACTAGCCCTCCCACTTTCGAGTTCGAAACTCGAAGGAAGGGAGTGTAGAAAAGACGACTGTCGAAGTTCTCTTCTGGACTCCGTGTTGGTTCAGGTTGAAGCTCGGGGGAGATCTCATCTTCAGCTAAAGTTGATGTTGAAGTTGAAGCCCGGGGGAGATCCCATCTCCAACCGCGGTTGAGGTAGGCCTCGTCTCCTGTGGTCGGGGTCGATGCGGGCGCTCGGAGGAGATCTTATCTCCTACAGTCGTGCTTTCCTCGAAGGAGATCTTTATCTCTTGCAGCCGAGCTTTCGTCGGAGAAGATCTTATCTCCTACGGTCGAGGTTGAAGTGGGCACTCGGGGGAGATCTTATCTCCTACAGTCGAGCTTTCCTCGGGGAAGATCTTATCTTCTGCAGCCGAGTTTTCCTCGAGGGAGATCTTATCTCCCACGGTCGAGGTTAAAGTGGGCACTTGGGAGAGATCTTATCTCCTACGGCCAAGCTTTCCTCGGGGGAGATCTTATCTCCTACAGTCGAGCTTTTCTTGGGGGAGATCTTATCTCCTGCGGCCGAGGTTGAAGCGGACACTTGAAGCGGGCACTCGAGGGAGATCTTATCTTCTACGACCGAGCTTTCCTCGAGGGAGATCTTATCTCCTGCAGTCGAGCTTTCCTTGGGGGAGATCTTATCTCCTGCGGTCGAGGTTGAAGCGGGCACTCGGAGGAGATCTTATCTCCTATGGTTGAGCTTGAAGCGGGCACTCGGGGGAGATCTTATCTCCTGCGGCCAAGCTTTTCTCGGGGGAGATCTTATTTCCTACGGTCGAGGTTGAAGCGGGCACTCGGGGGAGATCTTATCTCCTACGGTTGAAACTTTCCTCGGGGGAGATCTTATCTCCTACGGTCGAGCTTGAAGCAGACACTCAGGGGAGATCTTATCTCCTACGGTCGAGCTTTCCTCAGAGGAGATCTTATCTCCTACGGCCGAGGTTGAAGTGGGCACTCGGGGGAGATCTTATCTCCTACGGTCGAGCTTGAAGCGAGCACTCGGGGAAGATCTTATCTCCTATGGTCGAGCTTTCCTCGGGGGAGATCTTATCTTCTGCGGTTGAGCTTTTCTCGAGGGAGATCTTATCTCCTGCAGTCGAGCTTTTCTCGGAGGAGATCTTATCTCTTGCGGCCGAGGTTGAAGCGGGCACTCGGAGGAGATCTTATCTCCTACAGCCGAGCTTTCCTCGAGGAAGATCTTATCTCTTGCAGCCAAGGTTGTTGCGGGCGCTCGGAGGAGATCCTATCTCCTACGGTCGAGCTTTCCTCGAGGGAGATCTTATCTCCTACAGCCAAGATTTCCTCGAGGAAGATCTTATCTCCTACGGTCGAGGTTGAAGCGAGCACTCGGGGGAGATCTTATCTCCTACGGTCGAGCTTTCCTCGGGGGAGATCTTATCTCCTGCAGTCGAGGTTGAAGGTCTTTGACCTGCTCGTGTTAGGATGAGATTTTCCTTCTGTTCCTAACACGATGACTATTGACTGCTTCTTCCCCATCATCGCATGGTTTTTCGCACCCAGAAATAATATTATTTATTGGGAGAGAATTTTATCGAGGAAAAGTTACTCGCAGCATATCCCCATTTCAGGATCGTGGGGGCGTTGTTCCTCCGAGTTTCCTTGGGCAGCGAGGCCCAAGCCGGACGACCTCCTCTGTCTCATGCTGGCCTTCTCAATTTGGAGAAAGCTCCTCCTGGCTTTATCGCTGGGAGACGAAGAATTGCCGATGTACCAAACTCCTCCCCGGGATAACGTTGATGATGCCGTGAGGCGGCCGACCTTCATGTCGTTTCTGACTGTGGTAGCGCCCTTGATCGATCTTCTGCTTCAGACTGGCATTGGAAGGATTTACTCAGCCACTCCTTTCTAACGAGCTCCTCAATTTTGTGTCGGAGCTGAATGCATTCCTCAGTATCGTGACTGTGGTCGCGATGGTAGAGACAGTACTTACTTCGATCGCGCTTGTTTGGGAAAGATCGTAACCTTTCTGGTCTTGGCAGCTGGTTCTTAACTTTCGTGAGATTTTGAGTTCGAGGAGCGTTGAGGGGGACACAATCACAAAACCTTTCGGAAGGAGGACTTCTTCGCACCCTTCTATCGAGAATTCCTTGGTGGCAAGCTCAAAAAGTTCGGACCTTGCACTGTGGAGATCGTAAGCACGGTCGAACTTCATTCCATTCCTTTGTGAAAACCTGTGGGAGAACTTCATGCCCCTTTCTCGGAGCTTCCTTGGAGTCATACTCAAGAGGGAGTCCTTGCTTGCCCTGGGGCGGTCGTGAGCGCGGCTGAACTTCATCTCACATCCTGTGAAATCTTTGTAGGGGTCTTCCTTGGTGACATACTCGAGTGGGAGTTGCTTGCACCAAACTTCATTTCGATGATAGGGTTTGAGGGAGAGTTCGGCCTCACTTGTGCCGAACTTCATTTCGCGGGAGAACTTCGTTTCGCCCTCGCTTGCGCCGAACTTCATTCCGCTTTCCCGCAAAAGCTTCCGTGGGAGGACTTCATGCTTCGTTTGTCCAGACTTTCTTGACGATGAGCTCGAGGGGGAGCTCGACTTTCCTCATGTCGAACTGGAGAACTTCCTACTTCTTTGTCCGGACTTCCTTGACGATGAGCTCGAGGGGGAGCTTGGCTTTTCTTGCACCGAACTTCATTCCGAAAGAACTTCATGCCCCTTTGTCAGGGCTTCTTCGATGATGAGCTTCGAGGTGGAGTTCGGCCTCGCTTGCGTTGAACTTCGTTTCGACCTTCTTATGAAACCTTCTATGGAAGAACTTCTGCTCTCCGTTTCTTCTTCCTAAGGATGATTGGTATGCCCAAATGCTCTTTCTTAAAGTCAGTTCCTCGCGTTCTCATGGCGAGTTTGCTCACAAAGTCTTTGCCAGAGGTTGTCGCATGGCCTGCATCATCTTGATGGGGCCGCGAGCTCGATCAGTAGGTTGAACTACTCTACATCTGTGGTGGCTTTGGATGGAGTCTGGGCTGCTGGGGCTGTAATGGGAGCAGATGGACCTGGCGCGCAGGATGCCGATCGCCGAGTTGAAGCTCTCCTAGAGGCATTTTTTCTTTGAGAAAGAACTCTAGTGAGGAAGAAGAGGGATCTTCAGAAAGAGAGAGAAATCATCGCTGAGCACTTCTTTAAGAATAAGAGAACCTCGGAGGTTCGCACCCTTCCTCTAGCGCCAATCTGTTGACGCAAAAACTGGTCGTCACTGAAATCCGCTGGAGTGGAGGCCGATGAGGTCACCGTCGGGGACCTGCAAAACAAAGTTCCATCTGGAGTCGGTGGGGGGTGGCTCCGGCAGGACCCTTCGATGATCAAGTCAGCTCTGGCCAACAGGAATGGAGTGCTCGAGAATGAGTTTCGGAGCTTAGAGAAGAAGATGAGAGCTCAGAGATTAGAGAGATTAGAGATAGCATATCTAAAGGGTCCTTTTTATAGCGGAGCTTGATGATGACAGCTGCAGTCGCATGCTGGCGGGCCGCTTGAGGTTCGACGGAGTCAGTCTGATGGAAATATGCCATCTGCGGTTGACGGTGATAGCCATCGCCATCTGATAGCGGGTCGCTATCGCTTGCGGCGGACTGATGGTGATGGTTGTAGCTATCTCGATACTGAGCTGCTCGGAGCCAAATGAAGGGTTGAAGGGCTTCAACGTGAGCTCATTTCGGAGGAGTTCGGACTCCTGAAGAGGAAGCCCAAAAGAAGTTCGGCTAACGTAGGCGTCTGGCTGGAGGTGCACGGCTAAGGCTCGATCGCTGGAGAGTTCGGTAGGAGCTCGGTCGGTGAGAAGTCCGACCGAGGGATGACTGTTGAGGAGTTCGATCGCTGGGAGGACTGCTGAGGAGTTCGATCGATGGAAGTCCGAAGGAGCTCGACCGGCTGAGCAGTTCGGCCGGCTGTAAGACTTCGGCTAAGATCCATCCGCTGAAGCTCTTTCGTAGCTACTGGTTGCATTAGGCTAAGTATTGAACTAGACTTCGGCAGGAGCGAGGTTTATCCCCATCACCATGCTATGTACACGATCTGATATAGCCCATGCTGTGAGTGTCACAAGCATATATCAGTCAAATTCAGGTGAAGAATACCAGACTTCTATGAAATGTATCCTTAAGTACTTGAGAAGAACTAAGGATATGATGTTGGTCTTTGGTAACGGAGAACTCCATGTCTAGGGATACACAGACTCGGATTTTATGTCCGATATAGATGATCGAAAGTTGACATCTGGGAGTCTGTTTGTGTGCAATGGTGGTGCTGTCAGCTGGAAGAGTTTCAAGCAAACCATGATAGCAGATTCCACCATGGAAGCAGAATATATTGCTGCATCAGAGGTTATGAAGAAAGCATTCTGGTATAAGAAGTTTGCTGTAGAAATCAGAGTAATGCCATCAGATGCCATTCCTCTGTACTACGACAACAATGGCGACATAGCCCTTGCTAAGGAGCCGAGGTCTTATCAAAAATCTAAGCACATTAAGCGGCGATACCATCTCATCCGCGATTACCTTGAGAAGGATTACGTTGAGATTAAGAGAGTCGACTCCACAGATAATATGGTAGATCCACTTACAAAATCGTTGGGACAACAAAAATTCGAAGCCCACTTTAAGAAGATGGGACTTAAACTTATAGCCAATTGACTTTAGAATAAGTGAGAGATTGTTAGATATATGTGCCCTAGAAGTCAGAATTGGCTAACACTTGTAATACACTTCTAGGAGCAAAATTATAATTATGACTATAATTAATAAAATGGATTATTTTTTATCACATATGTGTATTTAGTGTCTGTGATACATCCTTTGAGTTAATGGTAATGATAATTCATATTTTCAAGAGTTGAAAATTTAAGACATGAATAATCATTATTAACTCATAAAATGCTTCCGACCATAGGATCATCACGAGGATGGTGATTGATCCGGAAGGTTGGTGTACAATCGCTTCTCTTTAGTAGATGAGTCTTGAGTCTATGGTGTGGAGACACCGGAAGTGAGAGTATAGGTACTCGTTAGAGAACGAGGGCACTGAGCGTGACCACCTCGAGTAGTCATTAGGAAGTCTACCTTCTCGTCAATGACTGACTCGATGCTGCAGTGGTGTGTCTGATTCTTTGACCTGAGGTGCATCGACAGTTCACCTTGAGGGTGTTATAGTTTGACTACACCATTACTCGATCTCCTAGCCATACAGAATCCTGAGGTGTATGTTGGCTATGACATGTTCATTGTAGGAACTGGATTGCATCAAGATGGAATCTATCTACCTCGGTGGTAGAGGAGCAGCCCTATGATGATCATGAGAATCAAGTCCAGAAGCCCATGGCCATGGCAGAGTGAAATAATAGAAAGAGTTTCTATTTAGGTTTTCACATCGGACTTGAATCGAATGATTACATCATATGACAGAAACTAGGGTTTGACGAGTTCACCTTAACCCTAATCTGATCGGAGCTCAAGATAGAAGAACTTAATCACACAGGTAGCTGCACCAAGAGGTTCGCATATTCAGCTCTGATGGGTTGCCACCATATACTGCTAGGTGTCACTGGTGGATTTTGGGAGCAATTAGAATGATTTAGATGATCGATCATTCTAGCTGTTCGAATCAGAAGAGTTCTGATCCATCGAAAGGAGTTTCGATGATGTCGATGATAGAGATCATGACATATCCCATTACCATATAGAACTGAACCTAACTGGGATCACACAAATAAGGGTTTGAATCTGGTGATCATCAATTGAACTGATCCTAGTTCAATTGATCTGAATGAGATTCAATTAGGTTCAAGAAAATCGTGCTAGCACTCGATTGAACCTAACGTTCTTCTTTTACTATCATAAATAGTTGTCCTGACTGAGCCAAAGGAGTTTGTGCTCGATCAGAGGCCTTCACTGATCTGACTGGAGTCTGTCCAGATCAGAAAAGGGTTGTCTTATTTTGTAAGACAATACCTACCATTTTTGGTCACCTGCCATTTTTCGTCCTTTGACTTTGGTCAAAAGTTGACCTTTGACTGGTCAAATATTGACCATTGACACTTTGACTTCTGTCCACATGTCATGCACCTATTGGAGAGCTGGTGGAGGCCTGTCCTCCTTCCAGAACCTGGCAAGGAGGAGGGCGCACGGCACCCTTGGTGTGTGCCCAAGCTGGAGGCGCCTAGGAGTCCCTGTTAGATAAGGACTCCATCTTCTTTTTGGATTTCGATTAGAGTTCTTCTAAGAACCAACTTTGACTGGTCTTAGGCACCATCTAAGGAGGAATCCAGGGAACTCTATTTTCACCAATCAGATTTAAATCTAATTTTACAAAGGATTATGATTGGTTGGGAAGGAGAGGAGTTGGATCACAGACAATCTATAAATAAGATCCTGCGCCCAACTCAAATAACATTGGAAAATTGAAAAGGATCATAATTCTTCATGCCCCAAGGCTGCTTCTCCCCTCTTCCTCCATGCCAAACCCACCTTCTCCCTCTCCTCTCCACGTTCAAAGAGGTTTGGATTCTTGGTTGGTGCAATCCAGACGAGAGAAAGACGACTGAAAGCTAGAAGGCTGCGCTGCTGCAAAGAACGACTGCTGATCTTCAAAAGATATTTTGAAGATCCTCCAGATAAGATTCAGATCTGATTTTTGGAGATATGATAGAAAAGAAGAGGATCTCCAGATTCAGCTTGAGTGGATATCGATAGAGGTCAGACACTTGCGTAGCTAGATCCAGAACCTTCTGCTGCATACAGGATCATCAACGGGTTATAGGATTATCCAACATCAAGGTAGATTAAATTTGATTTAATTTATTTAGATTTTATTTTTATTATTAGAATAATAAGAATCAGATCTGAAACATCTTAGATTTGATTAGAATCAAAGAAAATTTTTTTTGAAATATATCTCTTGATCCGATCAGATCTGAACGAACCTGATCCAAGAAATCAGGATTTTCCTTCACTAAGTTGGGTGGTGAGCCCAGCGATCTTGGACTTATCGATGATCGAGATGGGCTCTAGGTTGGCCCATCTTAAGCAAACTCGAAGCTCGGATAAGATGAAGAAGCCTCATCACGACTTTGGGTATAATCTAAGCTTGATCTACAAGCCTACGGCCTGTTCAGCAGCAAAGGATGCACCTAGCCTATTGGGTTCTCCATGGGCTATGGCCAGTCCTCTTCAGCATGATTTGATGGAGAAAATTGGTGGAGGGGTAGTGGTGCCAGTGATAGGGTTCGGTGGAGCGGTCGATGGGTCGACATTAGTCATGATCAAGGCCATAGCTCTATTTCAATGGGAGGAGATGCTTCGGAGCCCAATGGGGGATGTTTCTAATGCTGTGGGTGATCGAATTGGGAGGAATAATGCTGGGCTGGCCCATTTGGAGGAAGAAAGTGAAGGAAATGCGTAGGATTTCTAACTTTAATTTTGAAATTTTTTTTCCAAAGACTGCACAGTGAAAATAATTATTAATCATATTAATAATAAAAACTATAGATCTAATCTAAAAATTCTATACTATACAGGATCTAATGTACATATATATGCATGCATATCTGAAAAATAAAATATCAAGTGCAGTAAAACTATTTTACTGCTTCTACGTGTTCAGAACATATTATCTTTTCATGGATAGATGATCTTCGTAATTTGATCTCCTCAGTATAGATCTGATCCCTGCAACATAGCCACACACGCATCTAACCTCTATAGGTGATCCACATGAGGTCCTGATCTTGATCAGTTTCTCTCGAGTGCTAGCTCGTTGCAGAAATTTTTGATGGCCGATATCAGATTGAACTCCTTCGATCTTCTTCATCAGCTCTTCGGATGCTCCGATTTGCCAATGTAGATAAGAAATACAGATCTATGAACTCACGTCTCTTGTTGCTCATAATTTTGAACCCAAATCCTAGATGGATTCTAGGGTATGCACTCACCCAAGAACCTTGCACCTAGAATTCCCCACACAGAGAAGAGACTCTCTCTTCTTTTTCTCACACATTCTTTTTTCTTTTATGAGTTCTAATATGTATGCCCATAAAATCAGATATTTTATAGATGCGTACAAATAAGAGAGGTATGAGGGAGAGGTCTAGATTAAGTGATTATCTATTCAAACTCAAATCCTATTTGAATTGAACTTATAATCAGATTAAACCTATCCATTTGAAATGTGAGAATTAAGGGCGTGTGCCCAAAATTCTTCATGAGAATTCTCAATTCTTGTGGAGAATAGATGGCACAATATTTAGATGATGTGGTGCATGGGAAGACTAGTCAAACTAATCTCTTATTTGACATCTAATTGAATCAATCCAATTCAAATTGGTTAGGCCCAATTAGATCAGAATAAGCCCAACTTATTTAGGCTTAATTAGACTCAGTTAAATCCTAATCAAATCAAAAATTAATCAGGTCAAACCTTTGATCAGAGATCAAACCTCCTTGATGATTAGATCATCTTATAACCTAATCGGATCAAATCCAAATGAATCCAATTCAATTGGTTTTGATAAAAAATAATCACTCAATCAAATTGAGTTAATTAACGATCAAATCACTAATTAATTTTTCATTGATCAGCCATTAGATTGAGTAGGAATCTCTAGTGTGTGTGATCCCGTAGGTTCGAACCTAAGCCAGTAGCATAGGAATCAATTTTCTATACTAATCGAAGTGACCATCTAGCAATGGTATCCGACAATTGGATAGATCAAATGATGTAGTCGCAACATTCATAATCTATATGAATATGGTTACCGCATAATTTATCCCTTTGATCTCTGTGCATAGGATGACTTAGGATTTAACTTTCAATCTTAGAAGATACATCCAAATTATGTCTCAAAGCAATTAGTCTGATGACCCCTCACAAGGACTATCCTAGTCAAGGCTTTACTAAATTAAAATACTATTGAATACAGCTTCTGAGTTTAGGAGTGGTCAATCTCATCTTGACTCATGCACTGACTCCTCAAGTATTTGACTGTATCCAAAAATCTTTCATCGCTGAATTAAAAATTTAGATAGTCCAGCACCAAAGCATAGTGAGTTGCTTGAAAGTCACCGTAGTGATCTTAGATCGGAGGAACACTTACGCCCATATTTCATCAGAGTAATTTTTGATAGTAGAAAAGCTCTGAAGTCGGTCATGTTCAGTACAGATGTATCTTTATATCTCACCTGCATGCCATACTAGTGTCCATACTCCTTAGTTAAGAGGACAACCAATCTATATGGCACACAACAACCTATACTTGATAAACGTTATCATCCTTGATAATAACATATCATTGATCATGAACTATTTTAAGGACTAAATGATAAATCCTTCTTTGTCGATTCTAAATAGTCCCAAGAACTTCATCACATCAGATAGGGATTCGTTAGAAGATGAAAGATTTATGATAAAAAAGCCAAAATAATTTTTATTCAATTAATAATTCATATACAATTATATAAATTAGCTCAATCATTAATAGGCTAACGATTAGCTTTGGGATACTATTTTCAATAGGAAGATAGTTTGGTGGTGGCATAAATGAGGGCTATCTTGGGGGCTACAAGTGAAGGGCCCTTTATATCTAGGCCTACAAGCAACAAGGGTAAACCTAAGGGCCACGTCGGAGAAGAGGAGGTGGCACCTATCAATGCCATCTCCCACTAATGAAGATCCTTGTTTGGAATGTGCGGAGGACAAGAAAGTTTTTGTTTGCCTCCACTTACAGGAGGTTGATGTACCAGCTTCGACTATATCTTTATATTTTGCTTGAGATCTAGTTGGCAAGTAGGAGCCTTGAAAGGATGCGGCATCGTTGTGGCCTGGTTGAAGGGATTATTGTTGTCTAGAGGATCGATTTTGCATATATTAATGTGATGCACAACATAAACCAAGAGATTGTAGTGATCATTTCTAAAATGAATAAAACTCCTTAGATTTTGTTTGATGTCTATGCTAGTATTGACTACAGGTAGAGGAGGATGTTGTGGGAGGAAGTTTTCAGGATAGTGGATCAGGGATTGCCTTCCCTTATAGCAAGTCATTTCAATTGCCTTGGTGGACTTTAAGAGAAGAGAGGAGGTAGGACTTTCTCAGATAGCATTGCATCCAAGGAGTTCTAAGAGTTTAATTTGAGGAACAAGATAATTGACCTAATTTTCTCAGGTCTCAGATTCACTTGGTGCAATAATCATCAAGATAGAGCCAGGGTTTGGGAGCATATCGATAGGGCTTTGTTCATTGGCAGCTAGATCTAGCAATTTTTCAACTATCAAATTTGCCATCTTTTGAGGATTGCCTCTAACCATTATTTGATTTTGTTCTTTATCGACTCATATTTTTCTCAGTGGAGCTCATTCCGGTTTGAGAAATTCTAGTTGTCCTACCCTTATTCATGGGATATTATGTGGGAGGTTTGGAGGTTGTTGGTATATGGTGATGCTACATATTGAGTCACCTACAGGCTTAAGTTGACGAGGCAAAGGCTTTCGAGATAGAACTAGGTTAAGATTGGGGTCATTTTCAGGAAGGTGAAGGAGGTTGAGGCCTCGATTATTGAGCTATAGATGAGTGAAAATAGGGATGGAGGTCTCTTGATGGACAACCTAAGCAGTCTTTGGGCTAGCTTATCTCTTCACCACTCTTTATTAAGGTCATAGGAGGTGCTATAGCGGCAAAAATCTAGTAGGGCTGAAAACAGTTCGGTCGGTTCAGTTTTAGGTAATTTTTTCAAACCAAACCAATATTTTGGTTTAAGAGGTTCCTAAAATCAAATATTTGATTGAATATAATTAGTTTTTTTATTTTGGTTTTATATCGGTTAAGTTTGTTTATGTAGCTTTTCCAAATATTTGAATGGTTTGAATGATTTTTTGGTTTAAGCGGGTTAGTCGATTTTGTTTCTTTTTTTTTTTGTTTCGTTATTATGGCCTATGAGCAAGTCAAATTTGACCCAACTTAGACTGAAATAGGGCTAAATCAGCATTTCATATTCTATAATTTATATGAACTAGCTAACTTGAATCCATTGTTCCTAAAATAATTTCTAAATATCTATGACAATCTAATTATTAAAAAACTAACTTGAATCCATTGTTCTTAAAATAATTCTAGAATATCTATGGCAACCTAGATTATTAGAAATATGATACAAGCAATAGATTTCAGGTTTTTTTTAAAAAAATAATTATCTATTCAAAAATAATAAATATGTTAAAAAATATTCATAAATCTATAGAATATGGTTAATGGTTATTTTTATATGATGAATCTTAATTAAAAAATCTTATTACCTGAACAGCTAATATGGTAGTTTATTAAAAATTGAAGAAATGGTTGACAGAGAGAGGGAGGGAGGGAGGAAGGGAGAGAGAATCAAAGTCTTTACCTGAGGTCATTGTCAGTAGATTATGAAAAGAGAAAAGTTGAAGAGACAAAGAGAGGGTGGGAGGGAAAAAGAAAAATGAAAAGTTTCTGGAAGCCTAGGAGGGGAAGGATCATAAATGGAGTCTCAGAGAAAATAAAAATTAAGAATTTTGAATATTCTAAGGGATGAAAAATTAGGAATATAAAATATATAATACTAATATATATTATTTTTGGTTTGGTTTATCGATTTGATTCAGTTTCAATGGGTCACATAAATCAGTAAATCAATAATCAAACCAAAATTTTGATTTCTCTATTTTACTCAATCAAACCGAACTAGTTAAACTATTAAACCATCATATTTGGTTCGGTTAGGATTGGATTGAACAGTTTGGATGGTTTGAATGAAATTTTTTACACCCCTTTTAGTGGATGAGGGAGAGAGACTAGAATATCAGATTTTTTTATTAGACCACTATTATCAGAAGATAAAGAAACAATACATGGAGGTTGAGTGCTGGGGGATAGTGGACTAATAGTGAGGATGGGGTCAGGCAGAAGAACTTCAGCTTCTTCAGATTGAGGTGGACCACCGACATTGGAGGCTAGGGATTACTCCGATGCTCTCCTCCTATCAACCTAGTGTCAGATGAGGAGAACACAACCTTGATCAATCCTATGTCTAGGAAGGAGATTCAAGGGATAGTCTGGGCTTTGGCAGAGGAGCTCTCCATCTTTATGGGTTCCCTCCATCATTCTTTATGCATTACTAAGCTATTGCCTGTGATGAGGTATTGGAGGCCATTTAGTTATTCTTCACCATTGGACACATGCCACTGGCTTGGAAGAGGATCTTTGTTAGCTTACTCGTAGAGAGAAATATATATCTAAGTCGAGCTGCTTTAAACCTATCAGTCTATGTACCACTTTATACAAGACCCATGCCAAAATTTTAATTGGTAGGGTGAAGCTCATTCTTTCTTGATTGATTAGTCCTAAGCAAGGTGCCTTTATCGTGAGGTGTAGTATCTCCGATAATATACTGATTATGCAGGAATTTATGCATGATTTTGGTAGAGCTTCGGCCCGTAGGTGTCTTATGACTATCAAACTCGATATGGAATGAGCTTAGGATTGGATGTATTGGGACATTCTTAATCAGACCCTGGAGAGCTTTGGGTTTCATAAGAGTAGGATTAACTGGATCAGAGGGTGTGTGTACACTTCTTCCTTTGACATCCTAATCAATGACACTCAGATAGATTTCTTACACTCAATAGTTAGTCTTCACCAAAATTTCCCTCTCCCCATATCTTTTTTATTATTTGTGCCGATGCGCTTTCTAAAGCATTGTGAGTGACAATCCTAGGTCAAGCCTTAAAGTCTTATGTGTTGGCCCTAGGATTCCAACCGACCTTACACCTACTCTTTATAGATGACTATCTTTTGGTGTGCTGGGCTATTATCCAGAATGCGGTGGTCTTCAAGAGGATTTTGGAGGATTACTTGCGATATTGGACCAGAAGGTGAATCTTCTCAAGTCTATAGTCCTCTTCAGTTCTAAGATCAAGGCTCCTCACAGGTAGACAATTTGGAGGGCTTCTGGCATCATAGAGCAGACTAGAGCCTTATGTTACTTAGAGATGCCTATCATCAAGCAAAGGCTTTGGAGGACTGAATGTAAGGAGATGGAGGCCATGATTAGGGCATGCTAGGAGAGTTGGTGGTCTAGAGCTATGTCGATGATGATCAGGGTCACTTCAGTGAGATCAGTGCTTTGTGCTATCCCTATTTACATGCTATCTCATCCTATTATGCCAAGATCTTCTCTTTCAAAGCTCGAGTAGCTTTTTAGAAATTTTCTATGAGGGTTACACGGTGGTAGTAGAGGTGCACATCTTCTCACTTGGGATATCTATCAATTAGTTAGGAAGGGGGACTCGGTATTCATTCCCTATTGATTCATTGGGAGGCCTTAATTGCCAAGCATACTATGAGATTCTTGATTCAGTTGGATGGCCTATGGAGCATGATGATATGGGCTAATATGATCAAGGGTGTTGAAAAATGTATCGTAAAGCCAATCACCTAGGTTGTAGATGGATAAGCTAAATATAATTATACTTGAATTATTAATGAATAAAATTATTCTTTTAGCTTTTTCATCATTTTGTGCATCTTCCTGAAATGAACTCTTCTGTGACGAAATCCTTAGAATTATTTAGACTCGACAAAAGAGGATTTGTCATTTAGTTCTTAAACATGTTCATGATCAAATGACTCATTGTTATCCAGGACGATAATGTATCGAGTGTAGGTCATTGTATGCTATAAGTGTTGGTTGTCCTCTTAATCAAAAAGTATGAAGATACTGTTATGGCATGCAGGTGAAGTGTAGGAGTATATTTCACTGAACGTGATCCAACTACGGAGCTCTCTACTGTCAAGAGTTGCTTCCGAAGGATATGGATATAAATATCTCTTAGATTTGAGATCACCATGGTGACTTGCAAGCAACTTACTGCACTTACGTATCGAACTATTTGAATTTCTAATTTAGTGATGGAAGGCTATTGGGTACAATTAAGTACTTATGAAGTTGGTGTATGTGTCAAGATGGGATTGACCTCTCCAAGTATTGGAGTAAGTGCATCAATGTATTTTAATTTAGCAAAACATTGATCAGGGTAGTCCATTCGATGGACACTGTAATTTGAAATACACTATAGATGATTTTTTAGGATTGATAGTTAAATCTTAGGTCATCTTTTGAGCATCGAGATCAAGGGAATGAATTATACGGTAACTATTTTTCATAGATTTGTCTATATTGCATTGCGACAAATTTGATCTATCTGGATGTTGGGTACCATTGCTAGATAGTCACATCGATTGGTACAGAAAATCAATTTTTGTGCTACCTGCTTAGGATTTGAATCTATGGGATCACATACATAAGGACTTTCTTTCTGATCTAATGGCTGATCATGAATCTTGATGATCTAATACTCTATGGTCAAGAGTCCTACTGGACTGGGACTCTGTGACCAAGAGTTTCACTGGATTGGGACTCTATCTTTGTGGGTTCTACTGGTTTAGAACTCAGAATCTTACTTATCTGGGACTCTCTAATCAAGAGTTTTATTAGTTTGGGACTTTATGATTGCAAGTTCTATTCATTTGGAACACTTGGGTCAAGAGTCCCATTGGATTGGGATTCTTCATGAGTTTAATGTTGATGGAACTCTATTGCCCAGACACCCATCCGATTGAAACTTTATTTTTTGAAGAATTAGTTAGTAATTTGATTGCTGATTAGCTCAATTTGATTGAGCGATGAAGATTTGATCAAGTCCGATCAAATTGAATTCGATTGGGTTTGACCCGATCAAATTGTGAGATGATCTAATCGCTATGGAAGATGTGATCGTGATTTGATTAAGAGCTGGACCTAATTAATTTTTAATTTAATTAAAAATTAATTGAATTAAGTTAAGCCTAATTTGGTTGGATTTAACCTAATTTAATTAGTTTAAATTAATTGATTTGGTTGAAACCAATTTGGACCAAGATAAATAAGATTTGAATTTAAATTCTCCCTAGTGCCCATCATATTTGACTTTTTCAAGTTGAATTTTGAATTCAACTTCATTTGTTTGAAACCAATCCTCCCTCTCATCCTTATCTCTATGCCTCCCTTTTGTTTTGTCATATTTTTTTTTTGGAGAAATCAGAATGTGCACATGCAGAAGGAGAGTCCTTCTGCGTGTTAAACACCTGGGAGGGGGCATTGGATAAGGATAAGAGCTCACTTGATTTTTGAAATCAAGTGAACGGTTCAAACATCTTAACCTCCCTCTTCTTATCTCAACCCATGCGGAATTCTCCTTGGTTGTCGTCAATTTAAAAAGTGTTTTTAGATGGGCATGCATGGTTTATGTGAAGGATCAGAGAGGGGCATGGGAAGGTTTTTTGGTGAGAGAAAATCAGAGTGGGGCACATCTATCTAGGGTGGAAAAGTCAAATAAGGGTTTTCTTTGCCAGATTTCTTCTCTTATGCTTTTTCTTTTTTTTGTTTCTCTTTGGATGTCCATTCATATATTTTTGGGAGTGGGTGTATAGTTGAAAGGAGTGTCCTTCTCTCGTTAAAATTTGTTTCATGAGAAAATTCCAAAGAGAGAGGGCGTGAGAGAGTTTTCAGGCATCAGGATTTTCGGTGAGTGCAAAACCCTAGAGTTGGGACTCTAGATTCGGGTGGAGAGATCGAGTGCTGTGAGTATCGGATTACCACCAAACTTTGTACACCATCTTATCATCCTCCAAAAAATGAGTTTTGATTTTTTGGAGCATTCAAAAAATCATTAAGTGGACGATTGATTGGATCGATCATGATCAACTATTAAAGGCCCCGTCGAGGAGCTAGCACTCTAGTGGGGCTAATCGGGATCAGGAGCTTTGTGTGGATGAATTATAGAGGTCGGACACGTACGGTTATGGTGCGACACCAAAGCATTATCCGATGGATTTAGATTGTGGTGATCAGCTATCCGCAAAAAGATATTACGTTCTGAACAGATAGATGTAGTAAAGAGTTTGCTGCATAGTTTTATTTTTTAGATCTATATGAATGAATGCAATTATGTTTAGATCCTTATGTAGGGCTTAATATTCTGATATGATAAATAAATAATTAATTAGATTAATTAATTTTTTACTATATTTTAGCTATTTTCAAAAAAAAATTGAAAGTAGTACTGTAAATCCTGCACTGCATCCTTCACAGGTGACTTCGGAGGGAGCTGTTGTTAGCATCTGGTGGAGCTCCTTCATGTGGAAGGAGATCTATACCTAGCTCTCTAATGTATCGACTCAGATTAGTCTAGAACTGGATGATGGTTGGGCGATTGATGTTGTATCTATGACCAATGTATTGAAAAACTATGCAGGATTTCACGCATGTCTTTCAAATTTTTTTTGAAATTAATTACAGCGAAAGACATAAATTAATCTAATTAACCTATTCATGCATGTGAACTAATCACTAAACTTACATCTTGGATCTATGACATGTCAAGATGCAAATATAAATCTGAAATAACATGAAAAGAAATTAGGTATTGATCACATCAATACTGATCTAGAACAATTCTAGTAATCCTAGATCATATCTAGGTCAATAAAAGATCGAATCTCTCTACTTTTGCATGAGATGAGAACACCATAGCCGATATCCATGGTTGTCTTCGTTACTCGGAGCTGGATAGGATTTCTGGCCTCTATAACTTATCCACATGAGGTTGCCATGCTGATTGGAGGTTCGTCAAATGAAGATCCATATGAAGTGCTAGTTTTTTACGGATCCCTCCTGATGGTTGATCTAATTTAATTTTCTTTAGATCTCTTGAATATTCCAAGAGAGAAAGATCTGGAGGAAGATTGAGGTAGAAGACCAACTTTTGGATTTCCCAAAAAGAGGAAGGAAAAAGCTCATGGAGAGACCCTTAAGAGAAAACCCATCTTCTCTTCCAGGATATCAATTATTGATATCCTAAATAAATCTCTATGCCTTAACAAGAGGAGACCCTCTCCTCCAGTATTCTCTCATGCATTTTGTCTCTTTCTCTCAAATTTTTCTCATGAAAAAATCTCTCAAAAGATGGAGAATAAAAAGCTCAAAAAGAAACCGTAGAGAAGACCAATCTTCTCATCCTTTGTTCTTAATAGGACATGAACAATTCATGTCTTAAAGAGACCACCACGCCCAACACCTTGGAGCGCACAACCTCCCACACCCCCTCTCATCTTTTTGCATGAATTATCCAGGGTATTTCATGCCTTCTTACTTCTTGAAACGAGACGCCCCACTTTAAAGCAAGGGCTAGGTCAAAACCTAGTAGGAAGGGACTCTTTGTGGCATCTAACTCTTGGATGCCTTTAAGACTCTTTAGGCAACAAAATCTCCATGCTAGGAAGGTTAGTAGGCACACAAAATTTGAGAAAAAGAGGGTGTCAAACAAAGGTAGAAGTAGAAAAAAATTTTCAAATGAAAGAGGAGGTGTTTTGGAATCTTGGAACTCTATCAAAATAGAGTCCTAGGAAAAACCACTTGCCTAATTTGACCAATTTAAATTCTTTTCCAAAACCACCAAGGAAAGAGGGCGTGGAACACCTATTGGTGTGAGAATTTTCATGCCAATAATTGAGAAAAGGTGGCATGGAATCTTTGGTATGGTGCAAGGGAAAGAAGGAGAGTCCCAGTCCAACTAGGACTTCTCCAATTTGACTAGCTCAAATCTAATGTAAATTCTATTTAAATTAGGATTAATATAATCCAATTAAGAATGATCCTAGTCCAACTAAGAGCCTAATTAAATTAAATTAAACTATATTTAAATCTAATTTAAATCCTAACTTAATTAAAAATTAGATGCACTTGACTCCTAATCAAATAGAAAATTATTTTTTTCATAATTGGCTTATCTCATAAATCAATTAGACTTGATTCAATTAAGTACAAACCAAATCTAATTAAATTTAATTCAATTAGACTCGATCTCAATCTAATTGTTCAATCAAATTGAGTCAATTAGCAATCCTATTGCTAATAGATCCTCCTACAATACTTACACTTGATCGATCACCAATCGCAGTGATGATTTGATCTTAGAATGATTTTAAATCATTGATCAATCATCCGATTAGATAAAAATCTCTTATATGTGTAATCCCATATATTCGAATCTAAGTCGGTAGCATAAGAATCAATTTTTGTACTAATTAAAGTGACCATCTAGTAATGGTACTTGATATTCAGATAGGTCGAATGTATATAAAGCAGCATTCTAATAATCCTGGCCTATGATTATTATATAATTCATCTATTTGACCCTTAATGCTTAAGTTAACTTTAAGTTAGTTGTTAATACTCATACAGTTCATCTATATTATGTCTCAAAATTTATAAATTCCATGACTCCTTACAAGGATTACCTAAGCCTAGGTTTTGCTAAATTGAAACATAGTTAGACATTCACTCCTAAAATTAATCAGAAGTGGTCAATCTCATCTTGACTCATGCATCGATTCCTATTTGATTGCACTCAAAAATCTTCTATCATTGTATTAGAAATATAGATAATCCAGTACTAAAGTACAGTGAGTTGCTTGTAAGTTACCGTAGTGATCTTAGATCGGAGGAATACTTATATTCATTAGTTTTTACTAGCTACTTTTGATAGCAGAGTACTATATTGATCACGTTCAGTGCAGATATACTCCTACATCTCACATGTATGCCATACTAGTGTCTCCATATTATTTGGTTACGAGGACAACTAACACATATGATATATAGTGATCTATACTTAGTAGGTTATCGTCCTAATTGATAATCTATTATTTGATCGTGAACTATTTTAAGAACCATCAAATAAATCCTCTTTTATCAATTGATTATGGTTATAAGGACTTTATCATAACATAGAAGTTCATTTAAGAAAGATAGTCCATTTATGATAAATTAGTCAAATAAATATTATTAATTGATAATTTATATATAAATTATAATTATTTATAACTTAGATGATTGGCTTTAGGATATATTTTCTAACACAATGGGTGGCTGACATTCTGCTTGCTTGTTGATCTATCTTTATTAGCTCGGAGGTGGGTGAGATCCTGAGGGTCTATGACTTGTTCCAACCAGATGGGAGAAATTGGAATGAGCAGGTAGTGATCTAGCTTTTTATTGGATTTAGATATTTTATGCATGCAGATTTCAAAATATTTTTGAAATAGACAGTAGAAGACTAGATTAAAACACTTTTAATCGTGCATTCATAGATCTAGTCTAAATACTTATAGATCTAGTTCATACGACGAAAATAAAATATTTAAGCATTTGATTTCAATATGAAATTAAAGCATGTGAAGAACATTTATTTATCTTTGCATAGGTAGTTATTCACTATGATTTGATGATCATGGTATTTCTTGAGGTTTCTTGGAAAGCTGCATATGAGTTCGGCCTCTATAAGTATCTACTCGAGATTGATCTGGGATGCTCCTCTTGATATTGATCCTTTTTCTCTAAGACAGATCTGCATACACTTGATCGGTCTTGATAACTTTTGATCCATATGATCTTGATTAGCCTTCTCTTTCTTGGCATAGATTTGGAATACCCAACTCCTTTAGGCATGAGGGAGAAAGAGAGGGGAGAGGGCATGATGAATCTAAGAAGGGGGTGCAAGAAAAATCATGGTGAATTGAGAGATCTCATCTCTTAAGATAAAGCATTAAATAGATGCATGAATTCTTTTGTTTTAAGACTTTGGCTTTTCAACTTCTTAAAGCAAAAGGACTTTCAACCCATGCACCTCATCTCTCATATTCTAATGCAAAAACCCTGGATGGGCATGCGCCCCTCTTTCATGCTAAGAAACTTATCCAGATGGGGCATGCGCTTCCTTTGGATCTTTATCCAGAAGGGGGCGTGCACCCCTTTCTCTCCAAGTTTGCACGCCAAGAAGAGAGAGGGAGGGTACGCCAACTATTGGCACCTCATCCTTATCCAATTCTCATGGCATTATCCAGATGGGGCTTTGACTATTCAAAGCCTTTTATGAGAAGGACTCTTCTTTTTAGCTCCTCTTTGCTCCCTTCCTTCACACATAAAATTCAGATGGGGCGCCAACTATTGGCGCCCTTCCTCAAGACTCTACACCAAGGATAGATAAGATGAGAGCCAACTTTTAGTTCTTATCCTTATTCAGATTGCATGCTTTGACTCGATTAAATTCCTATCTAATAGGAAATCCAAGTCCAAGAAGATTTGGATTTAACCATATGCTAGCATGGTATTCATAAATCTAATAGAATTTTTTTAAATCCTAATCTAATTGGAACTTCACAAGCCCAATTGCATAATCCTAGACCAATTCTCTTTATTGTGTGACTCCATAGATTCAATTATATCTAATAGTGAGATATATTGTGATCTCCATAAATAATATCATTAAAACTCGTTTCAATAGATTTGAACATTTTTAATTTAGCCAATTAAAAATTATTGATTATCTAAATAATTCTCATTGATCTTATAATCCAACAGTGACACCTAGCAGTATGTAGTGACAATCCAGTAGAACTGAATAATCAAATCTCTAGGTGTAGTTATCGTATGATTCGGTCCTTCTATCATGAGTTCCAATAAGATGAAAGTTATGAATAACTCATCAAACTTTATCGCTTATTATATATAATATTCAATTGACTCAAGTTTATATGTGAAACTTTATGATAACTCATTTTCATCATTCATACTATCATGATCATGGATTTTGAACTCAGTCTCATGAATAATATAAGACTACTCTTTATCTATCAAGATGAATATATTTTATTTAGATGCACATCTTACTCCTACAATGAATCTACTGTAGCCAATATGCACCATAATACTTTGAATAGTTAGATAACCAAATGATTATATAGTTAAATTATAGCAGCCCCATTATAATAGCTAAGGCACTGCAGGTCTAAAGACTACTACTCACATGACTACATCATCGAGTATATCATTGATGAGTGGATAAACATCCATATGACTACTCGTGTTGGTCACGCTTGGTATCATTATTCTCAAATAATCACATATACTCTCACTCCAGTACCTCCACACTGTAGACTCGAGGTTTGTCTATCTAGAGAAAAGTGATATGTGCACCAATCTTACGGGATTAATCATCATTCTCGTAATGATCCATCAATCAAAAGTACTTAGATATTAATCATCATGGCACATGCCTCAAATTCTCAACTCTTAAGAATATGTATCATTATCTTATTAATTTCTTGAATAATTCATGGATATATGATAATTTGAATGAAAAATTAATCTAATCTATTTATTTAATTATAAAATTATATAACTAGAAAGATTATATGTATCAGTCTATCTGGTTTTTAGGGCATATATCTAGCACTTTTTGGCTGCCATTTGACCAAAATGATCTTATCCCAGTCGATTTTCTTACTTGAGGGTCCGGATGTTAGCACTTGACGACCATCCAACACATCAAAGATTATGGCCAAGAACCTTTATGATCTATACGGGGGAAGTCAGTTAGGAGACTGGATGGTGCATGAATTTGAAGGCTAGAAGCTCATCCAAGAGTTTGTCAATTTATCTGAAAGTTTGCATATAGTTAGCTTCCTACCAAAGCTTTGTTGTGGACTAGAGAATGAGATGATGAAGTGTATCTTGTTCTTCTATTCGAGGATTGCCCAAACATGGCAGTTAGCCAGCCTCCTTTCGATGGCAACTCTTTGGGAGAGGTTAGGGCAGTCTTTCTTGGATGCCCTTTGATGGAGTATGGAGTCCAATGCTATGGTATCTATTGGCATTAGGGTGGCTTATATTACTTATCATATTTAATTGGCTCATAACACTGTTCTCTTTGAGGTGAGATGGTTATCGATGAGGTTTGTGCTGGAAAGAGCCTGCTCCTAGACTGCTAAGGTTCTGGAGGCATCATCATTAGGGCCGACCTTGATGACCCTGGGTATTTGAGACTCCTCTCCTGCTCTTGTAGCACTCATAAGATTTTTATTACCTGAGAGCCCTCACACTTAAACTTTCTCAAGGTAAATTTCGATGATAGTGTGACTGGTGTCTATGCTGGTGTTAATTTTATCATCAGGGATCCTGACTCCAGGTACATAGTGGCTGGTGGGGTCTATCTCTTTTAGACTTCCATATCCATTACAGAGCTATGAGCTGCTTGGGAGAGCATTCCTTTTGTGAGGCTTCATCTTAGGACTGATCGACTGGTGGTGGAAGAAGATTCGGTTATGATGGTCAACTAGATTCTAGGGCTGTAGAGAGTTATAACCTCCAACCTACTTATTCATGATATCTATTTTTTGTTAGTAGAGTATGCCTCTATGGACATTAGGCATGTCTATCATGAGACGAGTAGTACCACTATCTGGACAGTTATGTTGCTGACCACTCCAAAGATGGTAGCTAGACTAATATATCTATTTTGTTAATGTCCTTCTAGGGCATCCCTTTTATGATTTTTGGATTGTATTCATACTTGCATTGTATGAAAACTCTGACTTACCAAAAAAAAAGATAAGAAAAGAGGGAGATGGTGGTATTTCATCATAGTGGTGTTGTTGGTGATGAGAAGAAGAAACTTTTACTACTCGATGGAGAAGATGCTGAGAGTTTCTCCTTCTTAGAGTCTGTTTTCTTGAAATCTCTTTGGTCCTCTTTGGATATATGAGGAAGCATGGATCTATTGTGTTTTTGGTAGGCAAAAATCGAGGGATTTCTGTAATCTTCTTTTTGATTGCGATCTTCTTTCTTATTTAGATCTTGCCAAAAGTTCCAATTTTAAAAATGAGGAAGCATGATTCAGAAATTAGAAGATTTTTGTAACCTCCTTTATCTAAATGTTGTGATTTTCTTCCTTATTTAGATATTCCTTTATTTGGATATTATGATCTCCTTTCTTATTTGGATCTTGTCAAGAATTCAAAACTTTTTTTTTAATAAAGAAGCATGATTTAGAAATCAGGAGATTTTCATGACCTCCTTTATCTGGATGCTACAATCTTCCTTCTCGTTTGGATGCCATGATTTTCTTTCCTATTTGGATCTTCCTAAGAATTCAAATTTTAAATTTTGAATATAGATGAGGAAGCAAGTATGATTCAAAAATCAAAGAATTTTTATAGTCTCCTTATTTAGATGTCGCGATCTCCTTTCCCATTTAGATCCATTATTTGGATCTTGCGATCTCCTTTCTTATTTAGATCCTGTCAAGAATTCAAATTAAAATTTGAATATAAATGAAGAAACAAAAATGATTCGAAAAATGAGGGATTCTCATATTCTCCTTCCTTATTTGGATGTCACGATCTCCTTCCCCATATGGATCCTGCGATCCTCTTCCTCATGTAGATCCTGTGCCCTCCAGTTTCGAGCTTAGTTAGGACAATCTGGGGATTGTTAATCGATATAGAAATGGTTGGCTTGGATCTGATTGATGTCTAGCCGATTTGAAGATGGTCGGCAAAGATTTGATCGACACTGTCTGATTTATAGATGGTCAGATCTGGCTATTGTTTGGGCCAATTTAATTTTTTGGAACTTGGTGTTAGAGCGGCGCAACAAAGTTTCTCTTATTGGATGCTTGCTCCTTCCCATAAACAGACTTGGGCTCTGCTAGCGCCATTATGTTGCTGTAAAAATATATTTTAGGTCGGGTTGGTTGGATGTAGTCGATGATGGCAGGTCAGCGACGGCAGGATGGTGGTCATAGGATTTGCAAAGTAAGTCTTCATACCGGAGTTGGTTTCGATGGGAATCCTTCGATGCTCTAGTAAAAAATACAAAATAAGTGAAAAGGAGTAAGCGTTTTGGGAGAAAGATTTTTTCACATCTTGGAGGTCTCCTATTGACCTTTATTTATAGGCGGAGGCTGAAGAGCTGTGAAAGGGAAGGAGAATCAAATGGTTAACCTTGATTTATTCGGTGAGATGCGTCCGCCATTTTCTGCTATATTTGAAGAGATATATTTGTTATATCTTGCCTCATTGGGAATGCTATTGGAGAGATAGTTAGAGTTATTTTTCTAAATCATGGCCAACTATCGTAAGACAGTCATGCAAATTTGAAAATAGAATATGGAAGGTCATCGACTGTGAGGCCGAACTCAAATGGAGTTGGAGGTCATCGCATATTTCTCTAGGTTTAAAGCTGGTTGATCACATGATGAGCACGTCCGAAATGGCCATTTCTTCGATGAAGATGATTTTACTCCCAACAGTACCTAAACTACTCATCTTAAGATCTTAGTACTAGTATTGATAAATTTAAGTTTAAATAAAATATTTTTAATATTCATTCAATATTATTATTAATTTAAATACATATGTTTTTCATAGATATCCTAATCCATCTAATGGTTCTCGATAAAATTCATTATTTTTTTATCCAGAAGATATCAAATTTAAAAAACTTTTTACTATTTATAATAAAAATCATCCATGGATAGGTACGGTATAGATTGTCATGTCCATAAGCACTTTCAAGCCACTAATTACGAAATTACAAAACTTGATTATTTGAATGCATTTTGATTGATACACATGCTCATACTCCAATAATACTAATAGAAAATTTTTAATCAGGATTACTAATAACTCATATTTCATCACATATACGCTGCACCTGCGAAGATATTCGACAAGAGCAGGTATCAAAGTGTGCCCCAGCTAGGTGTACACCAAAAAGGAAAGAGTGTCCCCTGGCTTGGAGAAACAATCATTTGGATGTCTTATCGGCTGTTATTTTAAACATAGGGAGTGGTCGCTCCGTATTTCGGTCCGAAACGCTACTAACTGTGCCAGTTTCCGGACCGGGGCGGCGGGGCCCCGTTGCCTATTTATTCCTTTCTCTCTCTGGCCACCGTCACGTCGTCAACCGGGGAAAAATTAAAAAATAAAAAGAGCCGCTATTTCCACTCTCCCACGCGTTTACCGCAATGCTAGCTGCCCATAGGAAAACACCGAACATAATTTAATCCAATGAAAACATACCACGATGTAAATCACATTTACAATAGGTTCGCGCCATCCACATGGCAATCACGGACTCGTCATTAAACCTGTCCCATGTTCCGTTTTGAACAGAAAAGAAAACATGGGGAGCACTAGTAGAGTGGAAGCTCCGCCGGTGTGAGACCAAGGTCGCCTAAATCCGCGACCTTTGCTTCCGCGTCGCGAAAAGCGAACCGGAAGAGGAGCAAGAAAAAAGAAAAAGCGATTTGTAATGGAGAAAGAACCCTAATTCCCTGCTCTGATGTTCCAAATCCAAACCCTAGGGATTGGAATTTAGATATCCTAGTTGTTCTTCTCGTTCGTACTTCTTCTTCCGCCTCCATTGCTTGGAGATCCGATTCGAAGAGGAGGAGGAGGAGATGGGGGAAGGGGAGGAGAAGGGGTGGTTTATATATAGCTTCGTGGCGAGGGGGACGATGGTGCTGGCGGAGTACACGGAGTACACCGGCAACTTTCCGGCGATCGCCACGCAGTGCCTCCAGAAGCTGCCCTCCTCCAACAACAAGTTCACCTACGCCTGCGACCACCACACCTTCAACTTCCTCGTCCACGATGGCTACGGTATAATTCCTACATATATATCCTTATCTCAAAAAGTGGACATTGTTGTCGTTTTTGGGGATCATTCTTTGATTTCTCGTGGTTTTCTATTCGATCTCGTAATTTACTTGTTAAGGATTCGGAAGAAGACTGGATGATGAATCGCATTTTGAGAAAAAAAATGTGAACTTTGTTTCTTCCTTTTATCATCTTTGCTAACTTTTCGTTCTTTTCTTTTCGTAGAAAAAAAAGTGAATTTCTATTCAACTTTTTATAGCTCTGTCGATGGGAAGGGTTAAGGTTACATGGACGGGGTTATGAAAAGGTAAGGGAAGTTGTAAATTGGATTGTTTGGCAAATGAGGATTCACGAAGCTGACGCCAAATACTTGGGATAATGTTGAATGGTTATGGTTGTATATGAAAGAAAATATTAAAAGAATTTTTTCTCAAGGTTTTCTAATATGCATTTTTCATCCAAATTTCAAACTTTCCAATTAGCTTAAAGGTTTCACAAAAATATATTTTAGTATCAACACTCTTGACCAATCTTTGACAAGAGCAAAAGCTCCCTTTAACATTATTGTAGCGATTGAACTCATTGTTGGATGAATCCAATTCTCTACCATTTTTTAAAAGCTACAATTAAAAAATATTAAACATTCTAGTGGCTAATGCATATGCAATTTGGGTACATATCTGACATGGATGCCAGGAGCTGGATGCAAGGGTCTAGGTAGCACAACTTTGATACCATTTGCAAAACAAACCTTGTAAACATCTGCATGCAAATTCTAGGAGGAATCATGTGGTGTATATTTATGTTTCTAAGTGGCTTACTACTAACTGCTTAAGTGGCTGGATGCCATAGATAAACGAGGGAGGCCTAGTGCACGAGACTTTTGCCATTGCGGGGTTTGAGGAGGGTCAAATGTACGCAACTTTAACCCCACATGTGGAGAGACTATTTCCATGTTTCAAATCCACGACATCTAGGTCACGATAGAGCAACCTTATCTTTCTGCTGCGGCTTGCCCTCCTTACATTAAAGATAGGTTTTGCATATTTGAGATGTTGATTTTGATAGAGATGGCAATTGCAATTCTGTCAAGGTTTCTGGATGTTATTTTTAGGGTTTTGTGTCAGAAAACCAAGAAGGGTGCCGATTAACTTTATAAAAGGATTATTTGTAAAATCAGATCTAGCGTGTTATTAAAACCACCTTTTTCATTGTCCGTTGAGTTTGGCTTCTCCTTGAAAGTAAAGAAGGGCAACTACTGTTGCTCATGCATTTAGTTCAGATTTATCTATTGATTTTAAATCTCAGTGACAGAAACTTTTCTGCATCCTTCAAAAGAATGGATAATGACCTGATAAACAACAGAAGGTGCAAAAGTACTCTTGATAAGGAGGTATCACTGTTATCTGATTTTTGCAGCATATTGTGTTGTTTCAAAAGAATCTGTTCCAAAACATGTCTCCATAGCCTTTTTGGAGAGACTGAAGGTAGACTTTAAAAAGAGATATGGAGGTGGTAAGGCTGATACAGCAACTGCCAAAAGTCTCAACAAAGAGTTTGGGTATGTTTGTTGTTTTTTCTTTTTTTTAGAATTTTGAAAATGCACTTTTACCCCTTTTTCTTCATTCATTTTTAATAATAAGCTTGGGCTTTATATTGCAGCCCAGTTATAAAGGAGCACATGCAGTATATCATTGATCATGCAGATGAGATAGAGAAGCTTTTAAAAGTGAAGGCCCAAGTATCAGAAGTTAAAAGTATTATGTTAGATAATATAGACAAGGTATCTAATTTCCTTTCCACATTTTCAATGTTCAAGAGTTTTCATATACATCTAGCATGGTAGACATGATTTTGCCTGGCATATGCACTGCTTCTGTTTATAAATATGGTCATTGTTGTATGTGTTTGATATGAATGTCTAATTCATGATTCACTAATCTTAGTATGAAATTTATGATGTATTTAGTGATAAGAATTAAATACGGTGAGCACTTGAGGGATCTGTGCAAGTTATATTGTTTAGGCTTTGCCAGTTTGCTCTTTTCTTTGTTCTTACTACTTAAACCAATCACTTAATACTTCTGATTTCCCACCCAATGGTGGTTGGAAATTAAGCATCACAAATTTACTTAGTTCAGCACTTCAGCCTTATGGATTTTCAAGCAAGCTGTGCCGACCATGCAAGGGTAATCAGGTAGTTGGAAATTAAGTTTGGCACTAAAAGCAATATGGTTGTGTTAAATGTTGATTTCTTTTTTTTCTTTTTATGTTGTGTATGTGCATGCGTGTGTGTGTGTGTCTGTTGGGGGAAGGTGTGGGGGATCTATATAACACAAATGGTTATTTTGGACAAAGTTGATTGAATCTATTGAGCTTGGCTAGTTTGATTCTAGTTATCTGCCAACGAGCTGTTGCCAACCATGCAAGTGTAGAAAATATGATGAATAATTTTGAGCTACTAAACTATGAAATATTTGGATTAGGATTTTTTTAAATAAAAAATATATGTAACAAACTAAATGCAGTGGTATGATAATATTCCATATTTTGTAGAATATTGTATTTTGACCAAGCCGGTAATTTAAAATACCTTCATACCTGTGCATGAAATACAAGCGGAAAATGGCTAATAGTGCGGCAGTATTTAATTTAGACACAATTAACATAAAACATAGAGATTGTAAACCTTTAACCTGATTTTGGTTTTATTACAAACTAAACAGAACCTGTTTGGTTTCTTCTTGTGCTTCTTCTGCAGTCATTCATGTGAAATTGGAATGAGATGGGTTCCACCATTCTAAAATAGGAAGCTTCTAACAATGCAGAAAAAAAATGATAAAAGTATCAACCACGCTATGACTCAACTAGAGGTCAACTTTGGTGATCACTGGCTGCCAGCAGTATTGGTCAGACCATGAGAGCAGCAACTGATGACCATCTCATTGAGATTGTATCTATCAAATCTTATGGTTGAGAGTGCTCCCTCAAGTTTTAGTGCTTTTACTTGCTCTACAGACTGTGGTCTGTAACAACTAGCATATCTTACCAGAAAAAATAAATTAAAAAAAAAAAAAAAAAAAACTTAATCTGATAAATTTACTTCCGAATTATGCTCTGGTAGTGGTTGCTTGTGAGACAGTCATTTAAATGAGTACCCCAACTTTTCCTGTCCTGACATTGAAGGTAGTCTTTTTAAATTGCATGTAAGTCTTATATAAAACACAAAAATCTGGCTAGAATTTTGATTTCACCAGTAATATCCTTTATATCTCTGTCTCGATCTTTGTTTAACTGCAGCTCTCTTTCTAAATCAACTTATCTCAACATCAGGGAATATTTGCTTGATGACATCTATTATTATTCAATATCAATTTCTGTTCTTTATCAAAGAGAGTGACTGATTTCAGTCATTGAAGTCTTGCAGGAGATTCATATTCCTTGGGACTAAATAGTCGGCGATATATTAATTCAGATTTGATGGTTCTCTTTAAGAATTTTGATACCTTTTGATATACAGGATAGGATAAAGCTAGTTGCTGTTGGTTTTCCCAGCTGTTTGGAATTTACATAATCTACTAAGGTAGAAGCATATTAGAATCTACGTATGAAAAATTTGCACTAGAACTTCATAAACATAGTCAACAAGTCTCATCCCATCTATTTTGGCTTCTTTGGTTTGGCATTTATTCCAATCAACTGCTAAGGACCTTTTTGGTGAAAGCTAAATCCAATTCTTTATGCATGATTTTAGTTGAGATTTTTTTCCAATTCCTTACTTCTGCACAAAACTCCTAGCCCTTAACCTTACTTCTTATTATTGGTACTTGTTTTGCAAGTAGAAACTCTCGAGTGCCAGCAACTTGTGAAACAAAAGTTTGATTGGTCTCATTTGGCAGGAAAAGGACTGATAGCTCTTACATACTAGGTGGTTCTTTTAGGAAGTGGAGGTGGAGATTTCTCTCAGGGATAGCTCATGTTTTGTGCTTATAAAACAAATATATTCTATATTGCCAAACTCTGCCTTCAACTTTCTTTGAGTTTGGAAGTTTTACGCCTCTAGCAGAAATCTGGAATCTTCCTTCCCTATCACATGAACCTGTAAGCAATAAGAGGGGTCTCTCTACCCTCAGACTAGCTTTCGAGGGTTTGATGGGAGGCCCCTCACTCAATTTGGTACCAACTTTGCATGTGCACAATAAGAGAGGAAGCTGGTTTTAAAACATTCTTAAACTTTGAATGTACTGAACCTTTGTCTGCTAACACCCACATAAAGAAGGGATGAAGCCTGTTGGTTTAGGCTAGTTAGAATTAAAAGTGGTCATCATTTATCTAGCAACATTATTTTCATCTTAGCTGGAGTTTAGAAAAGAGTAGCACATATAAAGTTGCAAGCGTACAAAAGGTGATTTGGGAAAAGTATATTTTAACTATTCAGATTCAACAATCATGCCTATGAGGAAGGTCATGTGATCAGTAATTAGTTTTCCAGGTTTGTCAACAGTACAGGATGTAATGTCCAACAAGAGAAAATTCAAGTTAGTAGACGCTCTGTCCTACTAATTTTCAGTAATTTAATTTATGAAAAAGAAATAGCTGAGTTGAAAAATCGGCTACAAAACATATGAAGAGAGAAGAAAAATGAAAGATAAGCATCACCTACTTATCAACTCTCCCTTTCTCCTTCCTGATAGTTAAATGCCTTTCTTGCACACATGGATGCACTCACAAGCAAGGGGCTCAGCTATCTTTTAGTAAAAATTTGCCTTTTTTTGTAAGAAACCAGAACCTGTAGAGCCATCCTTCACTCCAGGGGTAATACTTCGCCTCAACCCCAGGTTTTGCAGGTATATTTGTTTAGTGATTACCTCTGATAGGGAGTTCCCTTTACATCTGTGTGAATAATCCCATTTGTCCTCTAATCCTTGCAACCCTTAGCCATGATTGGTTAGTTATATCCAGTTGATGAATGTCTTACAAACAGTCATGTAACTTTTTGGCCATTTAAAAAATGACAGATCTGATAGGTAGAATCATCTCCTTGGCATGATAAAATAATGGTGGTCAGTAAAAGTACAGCTAGGAAGAATGATAAAGTAAACTTTTCTTTTTTTTGTGTGCTGCATAACATGTAACATTTGTTTTATCTCCCTTCTCCAAATCCTTGATGAAGTTTTCTACTATGGGACATAAATTTGTTCAAGTTTGATCGATGGCTGTGTGTTTGTGACACATTCCAGGCTATGGACCGTGGAGAGAAGCTGAAAGACCTCACAGACAAGACTACTGATTTACATTATCAGGTACCCACTTCTGTTGTATCTGTTTTGTCCTCCAGGGACCGAACTAAACGTGTTCATTCTTCATCTTTTAGGCTCAAGATTTCAGAAAACAAGGAACAAAAGTTCGTAGAAAAATGTGGTTTCAGAACATGAAAATCAAGTTGGTGGTTCTTGCGATTCTCTTGCTTCTAGTCCTTATTGTTTGGGTGTCTGTCTGCCAAGGATTTGACTGTACCAAGCATCACGACTAAGAATTTGGAACTGCTTATGGTGAAAATTTATATGAAGTCTTCCAAAGGATTGAGACAAACAAATGAGAGCTTGTTGGAGAAGTTCCAGCTATTTGCTAAAATTTGTTGTTAAGTTGTGGTCTTTGATGGTGTGAGTTTCAGTTTATTCGATCCATTCATGTCACCAGCAGAAGGCCAATAGAATACGTGCGATTCGGTTGGCCTTTCATGTGTTATTGTTATTAAATTTCAAATAGCATGCAACTCTCATTTTGGCTGCTTTATAAGATGCTGTTACCTAAGTGTGAAGCTTCAAGTTTATCGTGCAGGAGTTGCTGAGATTATGCAGTTTTCTATATTTGTCATGTTGTACATTTGACCTGCCCCTATGCAGCATGCAAGCTGCCTTGAAACTTATATTACAGCGTTCTCAATTGGGATAGAAACATATTTATGGATATGATTATGGTGCTGCCATGCAGAATCATTAGGAACTCTCTTATGTGAAAATTATCCAATTGTTGAACCTGTTAAGAGCAAACATTGAACTCAATGTTCCTAGTAGATACACTGCTGTATTGGTTTTTCTCTTCTTTTACTCTTTCCTCGTGATAGGAGAAAAATGGTGAATCGGAGGATGGAATTTAATGATCAAGTTTCCATGCAGAAAATTAACAGTTTGCCATATCCCTTCTCCTGATGGATCTTGTAGCACACCAAAATGCTCCAGAAAAATATGTATCTTAGATTTCACTGCCCTCACAAATGCCATATAGCTACAAAAAACTACCTAATTTGTATATGGAATTTGGAAGATGGTTGATACTTCAATAATTGTTTCTTTGATTTGTACTCATGTCTGTGGAACTAGAACTTTCGAGCTTCTGCGCTTCCCATGCTCGTTTTCATCAATCACAAGCAATTTGATCAATCTGTATCAAAGTATCCCACATGACAAGTGCATAGCTTCTAAGTGTTGTTAGGTCCATCATTTCTCTTATGGTTAGTAGTGTGACCCATAGCCTCATCGGCCATGGTGAAGATCCGCAGCTTCCAATCATAGTAGTTAAATTCGTCCATATGAAGGTTTGAGGCACAACTCTAGTAGGAGAACTATGGTACATTATTTTTGTGAAGCATTTGCACCCGGCTGGAAGTTGGTGCACACAATTGCATGGTCACTACAATGATGACAAGAGGAGGGAAGTGGATGTTTGAGCAAACTTGAAGGTGACAAGCCAACCGAGAGATCCAACTATAACTGGAAGAGTCCTGAAGATTATAGAGGAATGGACCTTTAGAAAAAAGCTATGGTACTTGAAATGCGTATGGTCCATTTAACACTAATAAAAGCTGCACTGAGATCCGATAAAAAGCAATAGCATGTCTACCAGCCTTAGCTGGTTGTTATCCTTGTCCACTTAGGAGAGGTCCAGGTTAAACTCCTAGGAAGCAACATCCCCTGTGTGTGTGTGTGAGAGAGAGAGAGAGGGAGGGAGTAGTTTCTCTATTACATTGATACCGATTTTGGCTCCATTACAGACAGTGCTTTCAAGAAAAAGAAAATCATCTACGGTGAACCCTTCTTACTTGGTATGGTCAATGTGTGGTAACCTGTGACCAAGTCCTCGGGACAACTGTTTGACACCAAGCATCTATATAGCTGCTAATGTCAAGTAAAACTTGCGGCCTTGATGGTTTCTTATTGCTTACATTGACATTCACATATTTCCTTTCAACGCCAAAACCATAATCCCTTTCATAGATATGATGCCCCCTCTGCAAAATATGACTTCCCAAAGCTTCAAAGGCATAAATTATGCAAATGATATC